>WAAG01026918.1:0-11742 GCA_013390105.1 Tichodroma muraria | reverse complement strand
GACATGATTCTTGTTCAAGAGAACTCTGGTAGGTGACCATTTAACCAACCTTTATAATGTCTTCTAAAATGACTGGCACAAATTTTCACTTTATAATGTATCAACACACAAAACAACAGCCTTGGCTGCTGCTCCTGATAGGAGCAGTACACACTCTTTTTGGAAGCCATTTGCCCTTTAGTTTGGGAATAACCCCTGCCTCCATGGAATACGTGTATATAAAAGGGCATTTCCCTAATGCAGAAATAAAGCTCACATAATGCCAGGGGCACACTTTTTCGGAGACATTCTCCAGTATCCATGAGCACATTTTGGAAAGGATTTGTCCTTAACTTTGCCTGGATATATGTGAGGCAGATATGAATTAGCTACTGAGATAGGGCAAGACTGGTCTCAATTCTCCTCTTTTGCCATGCCAGCATAAATCATGGATAATTCCTGCAGGATAATAAAGTCAGACTGGTTTTATCCCAATGTAAATGAAAGAACATGCCAAGTTCTTGGTGTAATTATATAAAAACTTGTAAAAATACTTTTTCTTGACTTACATCTTCCTCTACCCTTGAAGCACACATTTTTTCCTCCCTCTGTTGATTCACTACTGAATCCAGCAGCAGCTGCAGTAGATGTTGGTACAAGAGGTCACAGGTGTTTGCAGAGCCTTGACTCCTTTTCAGAGGAACCAGAGAAGAGTTCTTGGGATGTGTTAAAGAAAGGACATGTCTATGTACTGTGTTCTTCTGACCTGATAAACTCATATCTAAATTGTTCATTATGTTTCCAAGCTCTGTCATTGCTCCTTCTTAGATTATTTTACTTTCTGGCACATTGGTGGACTGAGCTGGAGCACAGCATCTTAATTATTTTCCTTTTTAAAAACAGTTAAGCCACAAAACATGTGCATTTTTCTTCTTGGCAACTGCATTTTTTCTGTACTGCCAGGACATTGTTGAGCTCTTCTCACTTTCTTTTGGCATGGATACAAATAGGAGCCCTTCATTATATAGGTTACAGATCACATTTATCACTGGAAGGCTTAAAAATTTGAGGGGAAGCCTCTTGAGCCATAAACTTCAGCTTCCCTGACCCTGATCAACTACTCTTTAGTGCTGTTGGCATTTGAACTCTTTCTGTGCTATTTTGTGGCCCTTTGTCAAAAGAACAGAGAGTTTGAAACAGCTTAGATTGTGGACAATTCTTTTGTGCCTGCTCTGACCTATTTGAAACACTTCACTAGCTGTGCCCATTGCCCATCTCTACAAACAAGGAACCAGTAAAAGACATAATCAGAATAATCCCCCTCTGGTCCTCCTTTTCCTGCTTTAGTGTCAAATTTAAGGTTGTCACTCCCCAGTCAGAAGGAAACTTGGCAGCAAATGGAGTTTCCCTCTCTCCTGTGCTGTTCCAACACCATTGCTGCTGTTTGTTGACTCACACAGGAGGCTTGAAGAAAAGCTATAGGCCTTCTGGTTAGTTCTATATTTCAATCAAGTATTTCTTATCTCACTTCATATTAAAAAATGTGTATTAAAACTTGTGTATTAAACAAACTATATAAACAACATAGTATATTAACAAACAGGCATATTAAAAATAGATATTTATTTTCAAATGTGAAAATAAAGGAAAGCTTCTTCTTATAATTATCTCCAAAATTACCTGACATGTGCCAGGTCAGAGAGCAGTCCCACCATATATAGCTTATAATTGCAACACAAATATTTATAATTTCATAAGGTATGCTTTATCATATAATGCCATATTTCCTTGTATTTTTTGCAAATCCATTGTCCCAAGGTGCTTCAAATCTTAAGTTATTGCCATTCAAGCCACACTGGGATGATTTCACTTGTGCTGTTTGGTACTTCACACAGTTTGTAGGTACCTTGAAAAGTCCGGTGTACACTTTTCCTAGACGATTCCTGAAATTTCCTGGCTTCTGGATGGCATCCCCTCATACTGAATATAATGTTGTCTGTGCATCACCTCAAAACGCTTTTGTTTTGCTTTCCCATTTAGGAGTGCATGTATCCTCTCTAAAAGATAAAAAAGGTTGGTTGGACATGAGAAAATAGAGGCACTCGTGGAAGGCAAAACTGAAATAGGCAGGATTGCACTGCCAGTTTTCCATGGGAGAGCCTGGAAGTGTGGAGTTAGCTGCAGCTGTGATGGTGTGAGAACAACAGCAGGATCTGTAGTAATAAAAATCCCTCACTGTTGCTTCCCTTATCCATTTCATCTGAGCTGGAAGTGACTGTGGAGGCTTTTTGTCCTTTGGCTCTCTGCCGTGGTTGCACTCCTGCCCTGTTTCTCCTCTGTGGCATGAGCAGTCTGGCCCTTAGACCCAACTTCTGGAGTAGAAAATTTCGGTTTGAAAAATCTCATTTAAGCATTTTCAGTAAAAATTATTTAAATCTGGGGTGCTAAACTTGGATAAAGCTTTCCTAAGGTAAGTGGGATCAGAATAAATCTCAAACTGGGATCTTGCTCAACCTTTATAAGGAGCAAGACTTGCCTTTCTTTTATTAGACATATCATGAGTTTATTTTAATTTTTGCTGCTATCAAAGTCTAAATGTCTCATTGACTCACACTCCATGTCATGCCCTGAGTGCTCCCTGTGTAGCTGCTTTCTGTCCAACACTGCTCTGTCTTCCTCTCTGGCTTGTGAAATGTTTTTAACATTGTTGTTTTTTATCTAAATTTTGGTGAATTCTTGAGTTCTATGAAGCTCTTTGGGTTTTGCAATATTTGTAATCACTCCTAAGTGTACTTTGGAATGATCAGTGAGGTTCATCCATGCTTAGTTTACTTCTTGTAGTGTGATTCATGAAGATGCTGGGCTGAGTTCTACCACTTATTTATCAACATCTGCAGTTGGCTGTTCCTCAGAGCAGACACTGTTTTTTCTAACCAGCTGTCCAGGGGCTGTTAACCTGACAAAAATATTCCTTCTGAAAAGCCAGTGCTAAGTGTGCAAGTAAACTTTTCTCCTTTAGAAGCAGTTCCAGATTAGTCATCATTTAAGATATTAGAGGATGTTGTCAGTATGGTCCCATAGATGTCATTTCTACGACTCTCACTAACTGAATCCAGGAGTACTACTACAGAGGCAAAAATTAACGTGCTCCTCTGAGAAGTCAAGTATTTTCCAATGTTTCTTCCTGTTTCACTGACTTTTAAGAGATGCAAAGACCACTGTGTTCTGTGAACAGATACTATGTATTGAAGTGATACCTGATTAATTTCAGCTCGGGAGAATGATCCAGGACTGTCTTTAACTTCTCAGAACAGAGAACCTCAAAGTGCCAAATGCCTAAATCATCCCATTCATTTGTTCCTATTGTCTTCAAGATCCTCAGGGTTTTCATTCATGTCTTTCACTATTTGTGTTTTAACTTTCTGGGACTGTTTAGTAGCTGTTAAACACATTTGAAAATGATACTCTTGACAAGCTCTTTTTTTTCTTTTTTTTCTCTTTTTCAGAAAGTATTTTGGAGAAAAGATAGGACTTTATTTTGCATGGCTGGGTTTATACACAGAATTCCTCATTCCATCTTCAGTAGTTGGGATTATTGTATTTCTATATGGATGTATAACCATTGAAAGTGACATTCCGAGGTAAGTTTATCTGTGATCTGTGATTTGTTACTTGAAAATTATAAGACTGCTTTTTCTTATTAATCCGTAGTGAGAATAACTGGTTTTAGCTTGTCTGAAGAGCAGTGATCATTACCAGCCCTGTGAGCACAAATGCAGAGGCATTGAACAGGTATTTGAAGGGCACACATTTATTTTACTAGTCAGTGTCTCACCTCCTGAAACAGAAATGTGTAGTGAGCCCACTGTATTGAGTTCATCTTCTAAGATATTAATTTAATTTTTATGAGTGCACCTAGCTCTCTGCTCAATCAGAAGGTCATTATGTAAAACTCACTGAAATTAATGCAAACACTCCCATGACTCTTGGAAAACTTTATTCTCATTAAAAGCAGACCATTTGTACAAGTTAGCTGAACAATAGTTACAAGACTTAGCAAAAGNTTCCTTGTGAGGGTGGTGAGGCCCTGGCACAGGTTACCCAGAGCAGCTGTGGCTGCCCCATCCCTGGAAGTGTTTCAGGCCAGGTTGGATGGAGCTCTGAGCAACCCGGGATAGTGGAAGGTGTCCCTGCCCATGGCAGTGGGTTGAAACTGGATGATCTTTAAGGTCCCTAA
Organism: Tichodroma muraria; assembly: GCA_013390105.1. Classification (NCBI taxonomy): domain Eukaryota; kingdom Metazoa; phylum Chordata; class Aves; order Passeriformes; family Sittidae; genus Tichodroma; species Tichodroma muraria. The sequence continues at coordinate 7,526 of WAAG01026918.1, read as the reverse complement.
TATGAATCTATATTTGGTCTTCACAGTATTCCCCTTCGAGACACAAAATAATGTTGAGTTTTGTGTATTCTGAGGGGAATATACTACACAAAACCTGCCAAAGTGACACTGTGATGTTAATGTCTGCTTCCCAGTGAAAAAAAATTCATTCCTCTGTGTTTTCTGACTTCTGCTGGAGACAGGATACTGCAGTACTTGTATGCTGATCACACTCATGACAGTCCCTGAACTGACAGCTTTTAAAATCACTGCAGTAGGACAAGGTTACTGATAGGTAAATAATGAACAGCACCTCATCTGAGGAAGGGTCTGTTTTCTTAGCTTGATCTGAATAAATCTTGGTGATTGTCAGGATGAAGGCTTGTGCTAACATTTAAACTCTGGTGAGATTTATGGCTGAGATGTATCTGCAGCACCCTCTGCTGCCTTTTAAAATAAAGAATTACTGTAACAACATGAGAGCTGGAAACAGCTGCACGCTTTTCAAACCATATGATATAAACATATTCATAATAGAGATCAAGGAGTCCTTTATTTCATTTGAAGTCATAAGGAAAAATCTATTTCAGGACGGTCAGTATAGGAACAATCATAATTGCTATATGCCCGCTATCATCTATACAATGTGGCAACTCAGCTCACGATCCTGGCAAGGACATTTGAGCTTTGCCCTACTCTGTTCAGCTAAGTGAGACTGTGCAGGTATGAAAGGCTTTCACATCCAAACCTTATGGAAAATGCTGAAAGCATTCTCAGCCCTGACAAGAAGTGTTTGTCCTGTTAAAGTGGTACGGATAATGTTTTTTGCAAAGATTTTTGGAAACCAAATGCATACATAGCAAATAAGACCGAGAACCAAAATAACAACCTCACAGTAAAGATCTTAAAATCTGTAAAAAGTCTTTTCTCTCATATTTTTGTGCCACCATATAAAAAAATGAGTATTTTGATAATATACAGCACTGAATTTCCTTTGTAACCACTACAGTCTTTCTTTACAGTGATTTAAATCTGATTTGTATCTAATCATGTAACTGATGCAGACATGCAAACTCCACTTTTGTGTTTGAATTTTGGTTTTTTAGTGTGGTTAACCTCAGTCTTCAGTGATGTTTTCTTCCTTAACTCACTAATACACTGCAGTGATCAGTCTGGTTGGGTGTTGCATCATTTTCCTGTTGCCTTTAAGGATTAAAAAAATTACTATCCATGGCAATGAACCTTGAGGAAACACACAGCTCCTGTTCTCTGCAAGTGCAGGCCATGTATATTGCAGGCAGCTTGTAATAGCTGTGATGTGCTGCTCGGTATCACTACCGCACATCCATAGTTTCTGAGCTGGAACACTCAGAGGAACTTGTGCCCTTGTCTGTCACAGCAAAGAGATGTGTGACCAACGCAATGCCTTCACCATGTGCCCCCTCTGTGACAAGTTCTGTGATTACTGGAACCTCAGCTCTGCCTGTGCCACCGCTCGAGCGAGTCACTTGTTTGACAACCCTGCCACAGTTTTCTTCTCCATCTTTATGGCTCTCTGGGGTGAGTATTGCTTTGCAAGTCAACAGTGCCGTTTGATGTTTGGAATAATAGAATAGAATAACAAAGTGCTGTTTGATTGAGTGTGATCCCTGTGGCTTTTTGAAGCTGGCAATCCTCAGAAGGCCAGGGTGAGCTGTCTGTGCTGAGAGTGGGGAAAGCATTTTCACTGTCACAGCAAGCTCTGGAATAAATAGAGTTGTGTAGTTCAGGAAAGGAGAAATGTGCTTTCTTCCTCTACTGCCGTGCTTAAAATCAGAGTCATCAAGTCTGGAAAAGATCTATGAGATCATCAAGTCCAACCTTTGACTGATCTCCACCTTGTCGACTAAACCAGAGCACTGAGTGCCATGTTCAGTTGTTAAACTTCTCCAGGCTTGGTAACTCTACCGCCTCCCTGGGCAGCCCCTTCCAATGCCAGTGGGAAGAAATTCTTCCTGATGTCCAACCTGAACCTCCCCTGGCACATCTTGAGGCCATTTTCTCCAAGGAGGAAATTGTGCCATTAGTGACACTTCTAAACTTTGCCATGTATTTGCTAATTTTTCTTCATTTTCCATCAACATGTCACACCCTTTTAACACCTTCCGCATTTGTGGCCAGAATGTATTTGAGAATTGGTATGGTGCAGACAACTGAAAGAGTCAAATTTAAGCACAGTCCCTCTTCCTTGTGGGGCAACTCAGTCACATAATTTTATCCAAACTTTATGGGATTCCAAGAGCAATGGGACTATTATCATTTTAATTATAATATATTTTAGAATATCCCATTTAAACAAGATTGCTTTTCTTTAATGGCAAATATCCCTGTCTCCATGAGGATATCAAAACACTTCATAAACATGAATGAATGCATTGTAGTATTACTCTTATTGTTTCTGGCCTCACCTCTGCCCTGAAAAGTGTGTGTACTGTGCTTGCATGAATTATTGCTGGTGTTATGCTCTCCTTTACTCTAGAGCTTGTTTATTGTGAAAGTTAAATGTGTTATTGCTACTGTAAAATGATTTTTATTTCCCTATTCATTGTTCCCAAAATGAAATTATCATCCTTAATATGAAACTGAGCAAATATGTTATCGTGCTATAGCCATCCCTCAGCAACCAGTGTGTTATTCTTTGCAAGCCTATTAAGATTTTGCAGCTTGTTTTAGAAAGGACCGATTGGTGGCTTGGCATTGGGTGAAGACAGCAGAAGGTTTTTAAGAAACTTGCAGACAGAACTCATCATGAAAACAAGAAGCATTTATTTACCAGCTCCTGGAAGCCCTAGAGCAAACGTTAGAGAATATGTGAGAATTATGACTGAGAAATAGAAAAAAAGAGGAGGAATTTATAGACTCTCAGAATAATTTATTTTACTACTTTGCATTACAGGGTAGACTGGCAGATTGTCACCTGCTGCTGTGAAGTTTAAGATAAATAAAATATTTTCCTGACAGAGAAACTTTTCTGTAAACTGGCATCCATGCAAATGACAATTGCCACTGAACCTCATCGGGAACAATTGTATTTCAGTATCAGCAATGCAACGTGCAAAAGAAAATGTTGATATATCCTTGTACTAAGACAAATCAGTAGAATCTGTTATGGAAAAGAACAGAACAAAAAGTTCCATATGCACTGCTTTTAAAAAAAGGCATGTAAGAATAACAAAATTCTTTCAGAGCTGTAGCCCTCCTCCAAAAAATGTTTCCCACAGATTAGAAAAGTCTGTTCTTGGGACCATGATAACTGAGCTTGTCAGTTCAAGAAAATGCATCCAGCAGACACAAAGAGTAGCAAAGTGAAATAATGGAGTCTTTACTAACTCTGCCCAGCTTGCCTAGTAAGTATTAGATTACACCAAATTTTGCTGCCTACTATTAGAGGCTATGCTGGTGATATCTAGAGCTCAATCTGTTGAATGGCAGAGCTCACTCACACACCTATGCCAGCTGTGTATTTAAAAGTGCAAACTCTGGTGATTTGGGCCGGCTCCATTTCATGAGGGTGTTGGGCACAGGAATTCTTTCATCTTGCTTGTCTTCTCCCATTCTTTAGAAAGCAGAAGGCTCCCTATGGTTAATCACTCAAAAGTAATCATGCTTTTAGTTGCTGATCCTGATTCCTCGTGAAGAGTCTTTGTGATTCCAGCAGTCCTGCTGCAAGTGCCCATATTCACAGTAATGCCTGGCTGACTGGGCTTGATGTCACTGGTGTCCTGGTGCCAAATTTCAGTGTCAGATGCCTTTATAAGAACTTTTACAGAGTCACAGATTAGTTTTGGTTGGAAGAGACCTTAAAGCTCATTTAGTTCCAACCCCTTCCCATGGGCAGGGACACCTTCTACCAGACCAGTTTGCTCAGAGTTCCATCCAATCTGGCCTTGGACACTTCCAGGGATGGAGCAGCCACAGCTTCTCTGGGAAACCTGTGCCAGGGCCTCAGCACCCTCTTAGGGAAGAATTCCTTCCTAATATCCAATCAAAACCTGCCCTCTGTCAGTTTAGTTTTTCTGCTGGTGTAAGTCAGTGCAGACATGCTGATTTCAGAGCAGCTGCTGCATCAAGCCAAGTACGTTCTTATGGAGCTAAATGTGGAACTGAGTTTTTGTATAACAGGAAAGAATGGAATGAGTAATAGCACCCTATAAAATAACCAAATGTTTTTGTATTTAGGATATCTAAAAACCCTTGAGTTTTCAAAGCACGCTAAATATAGCTTTTATATGTTCTCTCTTCTGTAAGGGAGGAACACAGATAGCAACGTAGTTGTTTAATGTCTGAATTTGCTTTCGGTGTGCTGCCAGTCCTGTCTTTAAATGATATTTATTTCTTATATGATGGGATGATACCTGTGAAGAAGATATTTGTAGCTGACTGTTGGGATAGATTATGACTTGTAAGAGCCATGCTATTTTCACAGAGTTTCCACTCTTCTCAGTGTTATCTGACAGTGTAGATGCAGTCAGGGGAAGCTGATCTGATTCTCCACTGTTGTCTGCCTTGTGTGGCTATCTACAAGATGTTCAAAGTGGTCTAAACACTTCTGTGATCTAACAGTGTTTTTACAATACACTTTTCACCCACTGAAAAAGTGAAGCATAAGAAAATAGAAAACAGTGCCCCCAGCTGTTAATAGGAATAGTTTTTATTGGTAGAGTTTTGGTGGTTTTAGTTGGCATGTACTGTTTAGTATTGATACTGTTATCTGAAAATACCTGCCCACAATCCAAGATTTATAAGTGCTGTTTCTAGTAAATTTGTAAGTCCATATATTATAAGCAATAAAAGGGCTATACTGAGGAAACAGCAATTATGAGAGGACAACCAGGAGACTGTAAGCATGAGACAACAGTGAAACATCTGTTCCTTCTTATTAGTAAAAAAGGAGAAGCGGGAGGCTGAACCAGGGGCCAGTCCTTTAGGGCAAAATCACCATGTCTGTGAAGGACAAAAGCATTTAACTACACCATTGTAATATATTTCAAAATACTTTTTTCTACATCTTGCTGGGGATTCTAGTTCTTTCGGTAGCAGGCTAAACCTACCTCAGAATGCTTCATGGTGAATTAAGAGACATGATGTCTTCCATGGGTATCTGCAGTTGTGGGCTCAGTTCCATTCCCTGACAAGAACCTAACAGTGTCTCTGGCCAGCCCATGTTCCATCTTTCTGTATTTTGTTTTTAAAAGACAATAATTATTGTTCCTATGTTTTGCTTGAATTCTTTCTTTAAAATTGGGCCTGAGGCTGTTTCTTAGTGCTTAGTTTTAGAGAGTCTAGCATAATGGGATTCAAATATCAGTTGAAGCTTGTAAGTAACACAAACATTTACCACAAGGCTTTGGATTTATCAATTTTAAAATTGTTCGATTTCTTTTATAGCCACCATGTTCCTTGAACAATGGAAGCGTTTGCAGATGAGATTGAGTTACTTTTGGGATCTAACTGGACTGGAAGAAGAAGAAGTAAGTCCCCTCTCCCTGGGCTAATTTACTGTGCTAGTTATTCTATAGATGCATATTATATAAACATTGATGTATAGATTTCTCATGAGTGTTCTCCAGCCCAAGGCAGTTTGTAGCTGTGTTTAGATAAAGGACTGTAACTGATACAGTTTTGAGTATCAATGTTTATTTAGGAAATCCTCACCTATATCTTACTGTTCAGCACTCTGAAGTTAATAATGAGTATTGAAAAGGATTATAAGGTAAGAGCAGATCATATTTTGCTGAGAATGCCCATATGTTATTGTACAGTGTGCAGTAACACAATGACACTGAATAAATACTTTGCCTTGTTTCTTCATTATGTGTAACAAGAATTCTTTGCGATGATGACAGCCACAGATCACAGTACCATCAGCAATTTTTGCATCCAGGTCTGGGTGACATCTATGATGCCTTAGGTACATCATCCTGAGTTTTAGGTGGTCACCATCATAGCTGTTTCAAAACAATAAATGGCATGGGTTTCTTCAGAAAGAGCTTTCCAATGAGTCATGGGGTCTCCAGCCATGCCTGAGTTGACTGAAAATGAGATACTTACAGTGTCCCTAATTTTGTTCTTTATTCTGTCCTTGGGTTTGTTCTAATGACTGTCTCTCATCCAGGGATTCATTTCTAACCCTGACTAAAGAGAGTGCAGTTACAGAAATCATAAATAAATATCATTCTAAGAACAGGTAGACTTTGGACTTTCCCCTGGCAGTAGATGCTGAGATGTCTCTAGAACAGGGTCATATTCAGTAATTCAGAACCATCTTGGTTTGCTGGGAGGATTTGAATTCATTTCTTCTCTTCATGTTCCAACATAGTTCCTTAAACAACAGGCCACCTGCAAGTCTTCAGCCCTGCTAGCTGAGCTCAGCTCGAACAGGAGTGTGCAAATTAAGGGGAAAAGCAGGGGAAAAGCAGGATGACATCATGGACTTCATGGTATAGGATGGCAGTGATGTTATTCCTCTATTTCCTATTTCCCAGATCAAAATATTTGGATAAAACAAAAAAGATAACCCTGAGAACAGACAGCACGCTCCAGTATTCCTCTTCTTCCATCACTATGCTGTAATGCAAAAATATTCCTTCACTGGTGATGGCCAAAGCCTCCTCTCTTTTGTCTCTGTCTCAGCTTTTTCATGACTCTCTCCCCTGTTATGATGCTCACAGTACAACCCAGCACTCCCAGTCTATGAGTTGTGATGCAAACCCAGTGCACTAGCACATCAGAAATTACTGCTTGTCCCACATGGGATGTCAAACTTCTCCCTGCCAGAAATGTACCAACTGCAGGGCAAGCTGAGAGGCTGGAGAGCAAATCCTGGGCTCTGTGGCATATTTGATGAACCACCATATTTTTCCGATTTTCTGAAGGCCTCCCATGCCTCCTACTGTCAGGCAGTAGAAGGATACCTGGTGGTTGAAGGGTAGTGGGAATGGGTCCCTACTTGGGGAGGAAAGAAAAATCCTCCCAAACCCCATCCCCTAGCCAGGTGCCACTCCAGAATAGGTATGAGGCCCTGGATCTAGGGGGTCAGCTAGATGACGTAGAAGAAAGTGATCTGTCCTGTGGGCCTCCCAATAACTTCACTTGTCAGATGGATCACCAAATCTAACCAAATCAAAAAGAAAAGAAGGTCATTCATAGTGGGTGACTCCCTTGTGAGGGGAGCAGAGGGCCCCATGTGTCAATTGGACCCATCCCACAGGGAGGGCTGCTGCCTCCCTGGGGCCCAGGTGCAGGATATTACTAAGAGGCTCCTTGGGCTGATTCAGCCCTGTGATTATTACCCACTGCTTATACTCCAGGTTGGCAGTGATGAGATTGGAAGGAGGAGTCTCAGGGCAATTAAAAGGGACTTTAGGACACTGAGTCAAGTGGTTGATAGGGCAGGAGCACAGGTAGTGTACTGCTCAGTCCTTTTGGTGGCAGAGAAAAATGATGGAAGGAATAGGAGAGCCCATATTATCAACAAGTGGCTGGAGGGTTGGTGTCATCAGCAGAAT
>WAAG01026895.1:0-18618 GCA_013390105.1 Tichodroma muraria | reverse complement strand
TCTTAAGCAGACTTTTTAAATTGTTCTTGCTGCTTGTAAAAAGGCAATTTGCTTCTGGAAAATACAAACTCTTTGGGGAGGGGAGGTGTAGAGGTGGATATAAGTGTTCTGATACTTAATGTCATCTGTAACTCAGCGGCAGCTTTAGCTCAATCATTCTTTGAGTAGGTTCTGCAACTCCTGCTGCAGGAGCTGTGAAAACTTCTTAAAGCATCATTTGGCATTGATATTGTGGTGTTCTTTGATGAACTATGGTGATGTTTTGTTTTGTGAATTTATTTATTCTAAGAAATATCGGTGAAAGATTATTAGATGGGCAGATTAGAAAGAATTAAGTGTCTATGGCCTGGTGACAACTAGATAGATTTTTTCTGCTGACCATGTGTGGGTTTCTTTTTCTTCTGCTTTGTGGAAACATTCATTAGTGTGAACATTTTTTGTGTCTAAAAGTTGTGGAGGAGATACATGTGGGTTTTTAGCAGTAATAGTTTATACTCCTGAAATCATGCAATCCTAAACCAGAAATCTTCCCGTGTGAGGTAGGTGTTCAATTTTATGGATAAAGTATTGAAAGATGTTTGCAGAAAATCACTTGCAAGCAAATACATTGGCTGAAAATTGTTTTCACAGAACATTTATCAGACCATTTAAAAAGTGAAAATTTAGTGAAAAATCCCAAGCTGTTTGTAAATCATCTGCAAATCATCATTTGCAAACAGGAGTATAATGACTGTGTCAAATGAATTACTGCGTTTTTGCTCGCTGCTAGCCAGGTGTATGAGACTTACACAACAGATGTTTGAATTTCTCAAGCTGTGCAGGGGCTGTAAGAGTCAGGCTAGCACTACCAGCCATGGCAGGACTACAAACTATTTTAGTGGTGTGTTACACAGGGTGTTCATGATTTCACTGTATCACTACCCAAACTCGAAGGACTGCAGCTTCCTTGTAACTCTCTAATATGATATTTATCAAAATTAGAGTTTGATCAATGAACAATAAAGACTCAACATTTAGGGGTTTTTAAATAAGCTGCTTAACATTTTTTTCTGTATTGATTTAGCCAATGATTAGGAATTTGTGAGACTGGTTTATGAAATGTCCTTTTGAATTTAGCACAGAATGACACAGTGGTCAAGTTGCAGATTCCTTAGACTATTCAAACATACCTGACACCGTTTCTCCTGCAAAAATTCTATAATAGTTCACTGCTACTGGGTCAATATTGCTCTGAAGAAGGTTGGAAATACATTGAGATGTATAATTCTTTAAACAGATTCTGCAGATAGGCGTGTATGTTCAATAACTAGTCAATACAAAATCAGCATCTTCCAGGGTAGGTTTGTTCTTTTTTATCAAGTACTTTGCTTTAAAACCTCCATCTTACACATAAAATCCTGGAAAGCAAATGACATTCTGATGATGGATCCAAACAAAAATCAAAAGCCAGCAATCAATTGTCAAAAGAATGTCTAAGTGATGTAGGACTCTACCTAGTACTTAGTACATAGCAAATTAGATACTTACAGTTTCTGTCTGTCATTTTAGGTAATCTTGAGGTCCTCTCATTAACAGAAGCTCTTGTCATGAGTTTAGAGGGTTTAGATTTTGGATACATGGTGTCTCCAGTGGCAGGCAAGCATCGCATAGTTGCCTGAAGCCTTTTGAAGGTCTCTGTCCAAGTGCTAGTTTGTATTATGGTTTAAATAAACACGTACAGTACATGAAAGGATGTCTGGCAGTGACTGAAAATACCTGACTTCCCAGTTGTCCTTTGGGGGAGATATGAACCAGTACCATAGAGGACTGTGAGCCCAGAGGAATACATGGAGCCTTTCTAGGAAACCACCTGCTTTTCTTTCCTTTGGACTCACAGAAGGTCTTCCCTCCTCTAAACAAAGGCAATGACGTTTCCCTCCCGTTGTTTTTCCTTCCAGACAACAGCCTCAGATTCCAATCACCACGGGAACAGGAGTTGTCTACCCTGGTGCTATTACCATGGCGACCACCACGCCGTCCCCTCAGATGACATCAGATTGCTCCAGCACCTCTGCCAGCCCTGAGCCCAGCATCCCTGTCATCCAGAGCACTTATGGTATGAAGACGGACAGCGGAAGCCTTCCTGGAAACGAAATGATAAACGGAGAGGATGAAATAGAAATGTACGAGGACTATGAGGATGATCCCAAATCAGACTATAGTAGTGAAAATGAAGCCCATGAGGCAGTCAGTGCCAACTGAGGAGTGTTCACAGAATTAAAATACTCAGACTCATTTGGGTTTTTTTGGGGTTTTTTTGAACAAAAGTTCTTAAAGAGCCTGCATGCATGTGTGGCTCCTACAGTTACATCAGCAGAATGGTCTTAAATGTTTCTTATTGTGTGAGACAGATTGTTTCCCTAATTTTTCATGAACTTGGGTTTTTTTTTGTTTTGTTTTTGTTTTTGTTTTTTTTTTTAATTTAGATGAAGACATAAATATCAGACATCAGGACTTGAAAACTTATATGAATCAATAGCTGTCTTACAAGTCTTACCTTTTGTCTTTTTCCGTTTGGATGCTGATAAAGGTTTGAGTTACTGTTTTAGATGGGGGTTATACATTCTCACTCAGGTATGCTGTGCCAGCCTACAGGTTGTGAATGTGTTTTTATTCTGGATTATTTTACAAAACAAAAACTGCAGATTTCATATTGTGAAACAGAACAAGTCCGCAAGTGTGCACACCTGTGCATCATAGCTTGTCTTTAAAAAATAGTCTCTGAATTCCATTTTTTTCCATATGTATAGCTGAACTTCTGATGTGCCAAACTTTTCATAACTTTTGAATCTTAACATTTAAACAAAAAGTCTTAAAGGAGACACTGTAAAGTCTTAGACAATCCTTTGGCATCTTAAAAAAAAATATATATATATAAAACCTAATTTTTTTCCAGAATATGTTAAAGTACTCAGGAATCTGGAGACAGGATATTCTTAATTAGTGAACATGGTTGCCATAGTGCATGTGCCCAATTGCTTTTGCCTCTTGATGTGCCATTAGTGTGGAATTTTAAGTAAGCACAAAAGAGCGATCACCAGCTATGGACGGGCCTGTCTTAGCAGTGTGAGGCCACCTCTGATTACATTCTCTACCCCTTTGCTTTTAACCCTTGCATTCAGTCTTAACAATTTTCTCTTAAATAATTTATTCATTCCAGAATGTCAAGGGTCCAAATACTTAATATTTATTTTTAAAAGTACAGTTGGTGGCATTACACTTACAATTCCTTATTGATATTTTAAAGAGCCTCTTCTTTCCCCTTCCCTAAATCACACAGGTATATGAAAATAAAAGTGCACCTGCTACTAAAATGAACATGACCTTTATGAATGAGAAATTCACTTGTTCCTCTAACACTGTATGTTCAAGGAGCACTTGGAAACACTCTGCTATATGTATTGCAAAATAAAGTGAGTACTTTTATATGTACATAGAGTACAAATACCCCTAAAAATGTGTTTATAGTTATAAACCTCTACACTTAGACAGCAAGGGCAGATGTAAAATCCAATCTGCATTTACAGTCCACCATACTGAATTTTTAGGGCCTGAGGAATCTGTGGCAAATCGTGGCTCTGTACATCATGTTCCTATCGCCATCTGAAGGAACTGTGCTACCTTAAGTATTTATGCAGTGATTTATTTGTGAGACTCCTAGTGGGGGAGGGAAGGCCACACAAATATCTAATTGTGAAGGTGGGAAAATGGGCCATCAAAAATATTTATTGTATATTAGCCGTGTGGGAATGTGACTCATCAATCGCTTTGGGATCTTTGGATATAAGATGCTACAGAAACTAAAATTTCTGTTTGTATTACTTCTAGAAACAATGCAATTACTGGAGAAAATTTGGGGACATACGTGAGAGAGGCATTCAAAGATTGTGAATCTATTAGATTTGAAAGACAGAGGAGAAACTGCCTTTATTTTTTCCCCTCATACTCCACTCCTGTTCACAAATAGATCACTGTACATATATATACAGTTCCAATAGGCCTGATGAATAACTGTGCGGAAGCTCCTCAGCTCCCTCAGCTTTTATTTGGAATTGGCTGCGTTCAGCGCACTGGTGATAAAATCAGGCTTGGGTTGAGAGGTACCAGTTGGCCTATAGCAGCTCCTCTGGAAGTCTGGGGGCATCAGAGCTGCTGAGGCTTTGCTTGGGACAGCAAAAAGAGCCTGTGTTAGCCCAGCTGTCCTCGTGCACCCTGTTCTGCAGACGCTCCTGTGAGCTGCAGCAGCACGATGATGCTCTGTGCAGGAGCAGCTGCCTTCCTCACAGCCCCACTGGTACCTGTCCTGTCAGAAACAGCCATTTTTGCCACTGTAGGAATCGCGTTTCTATGTGAGAGAACGACCCCCCCAAAACAAAGAAGATTGTTCAATTTACAGGACAATTTATAAAGATAATGGCATAGAAACACAGTGGTCAAATTTCTCTGACCATTTTGTAATTTGGAACAAAAAAGCTATATTTTTAATATTTATTTAACTGTGTTCTGAGTCCATGTCTAACAAGCAATAAACTGGTCTAGCCAAGTGTTTAAAGGCATATGCTGTGTCATTAGCTGGTGAGCGTCCTCTTTAAGCTGGCTAAGGTACTGATAGAAAGTGTTTTTTTGTTCTTAAAATAGCTTGGGAATTTGAACTGGTTTTAATACATTCAGCTCAGATTGGGGGGAGGACATCATTATTTCCTAAAAAAAAATAAATAAAAAAAGACTATTTATTAATGTCTTACATAATTCTCCAGTTAGAAGTATCTCTCCCTCCCCCCACATCACTTTCTTTCTCTCTTGCTCTCTTTTTTTTTCCCCTGGTTTTGTTGCATAGGTAGAATGCTGTATTGCTAGCATTGTATTTTATGTAATTTTTTTTTGCACAAAGGCAAACATTTAGAATAGTTAGTTAATTTTTTTTTTAAAATTTTATGACCATGCCAAAATAATATTCTGCAGGCTTGTGGAGAACAAAGGACTGTTCTTTAGGACTGAAACTTGATTTTGCTTGTAGTACAAAAAAAACACACACTCACAGATGTTGTTTCGTAAGTGTTATAAGCACTGGATATAAATGGTATTTTTTATCACTTCTGACTAATGTGAAACTGTTGTACGAAAACTACATGAACAAAAGTCATCTGTTTCGACTCGTGTGGGCCTGCCTCACAGTTGCCGGATTTGAGTCATTTTTATGTCTTGTTATTTCATTTATTTATGCAAAATACATGTATGTATGAACACTTTGTTTTAGCTCCAGCCCTGCCTCAATGCTGATGCTCTGTATGTTAAAGCCACATTCATGAAAATGACTGGCTGTTCAGGAATCACCAGCTGGTAAAAATTGCATTTACTGGCTGGGGGAGTGGGAGGAACATATTTGAATCTGAATTGTGCCTATGAGCGTGTTATTCTATTTATTAGCCGACATTGGCTCTAAAATGTCAGTAGAAATCAAGGAAGGACAATCATAAGGATGAAACCCAACATTTTTACTTTATTAATCGGAGCTCAAAACAAAGTCTTTGATGAATTTGCCATCTCATTTTAGATTTTTTTTAAATTGTGTAAATATAACATAGGAAATAGAATTTTATTTTTTGTTCATGGATACTTAGTGAAGTATAAGTTATGTATTTACTTTTGTTCTATATCAGTGTATGTTGGTCCATATTAAATGCTGACAAGTCACTGTACCTCATGTAGATGCTGAATTTACACCCGCAGTGTGAGCGCAGTATTGTGGACCTGTAGCTGGGACAGCAAGATGCCTCACTTGTGCTCTCTCTGATTTTTAATAGCATATTCCACAAACAGGGAATACTTTCTTCTTTTTTAGAAAGTTGATACATGAAACATGCCAAATTTTGGCTACATTTTATGGGAAACACAGTCTTCTGAATCCAAATAAAACCAATGAGATATTTTACTTAACTAGAATGGCATTTGGAAGTCAAAAGCATATCCCTGAAAGATTAAAATTACTGAAATGGCCCTTGCAATGCAAGCAAGTCTCAGTAATATCAAACCTTTATGTTGTCCATTCATTTAATCTTGCCATTGTTATATTAGGCTATAATACCAGAGAAATTGTTCACACAATACACAAAGAGGATCCATGGAATTGCTTCTTAAGCTTTGTGTTTGAGGCCCCTTAGAAACTGACTGGAAAAATACCTCCATTCAGGAGCACTAATATAGTTTTACTATTTTCTCTGTGAACTGTTTATTTAATTAACAGATGAAATATATTTTCTTTTCAGAAATTATTAAATACTTATATTCAAGAGAAGAAGACTCCCCAAACAGTCTCATACCAGCCAGGATAGTTCACTTCTTATTTGGTAAAAATGGGAGATAAAGGTCCCGATGGAAACCATACTGCTGTCCAGGGTTTACATGCAGAAACAAGACTGGAGAAATGTCCAGATTCTGCTCTGCCTGTATGTTTGGGCATCACCATTTAGCTTGTGAAACCACCTGCTGAGCATTCACAGGATCTCGGCGTGCTCCTAAACCAGGTGCAGCGTGAGGCAGGGGGAGGGAAAAGACGGGATGGCTCTGGGATGGACATGCAAACCCAACAGCAGCATTAGTCCCAATAAATACACTACCCTGTGCAAAGTGTACAAGAGCCAGCTGTGGGCAGCTTCTGCTTTGGTTAAACACAACACAACCACCTCCCAGTGCCATCTAATCTCCGGGCTGGCTTTCTGGATTTTGTTTTCGGCAATATCAAAGGCACGGCGTTACAAAATCATCTCCCAGCAAAACATTCTATGAGATTTAGACCCATCTTCCCCCAGAAAAACACTTACCTACCTGCTTAATATGAAGCACATTAGTACTTCCACAGTGGTCACGAGGACCAGTGCAGTGTTGGTGTTAAGCGGGGTGAACTTTGCTGCGCCAGGTCCACAGTAAGAACAACTGCACTGGAGATGCAGCCAGCAGGATGTATGATAGAATTCTTCATGTTTTTATGAGAAGTTAATGAAAGGGCTTGGACCCCTTGGTGTTTTGCATGCTTTCTTAAGATTCAAGTTGGCACTTAAGCATGTTCTTTTAAAAGAATAATACTATGTGACTTCATTTGATCTTTTACAAAATGCTTTTTCCTTTAAAAAAACTACTTCTAAACTTTTACTTTTTTTTGTACAACCCATTAAAATCTGTGATTTTTCTCAGATCAAGCTACATTTTTGATATGTAACAATGCCCTGCTACAGAAGGAAAAAACGATGTATATGCAAAACCATTTCGTTTTAATCCGGTGCCCTTTTTTAACTACCAGAACTGTTGGAAATGGTGACAAAGAAGTATTCTGAGATTTCACACGCTGGGTAAAAAGGGTGGGGTGAACTGGGCTAAAGGAAAACTTATCAAATTGGTATTTATGGCAATATGAAAGCTATAAAGCAACTTAGTGACATGGCTTGCTTTGTAATTTCCGCTTTCTAAAACCACAAGTGAGGTCCTTGGTGCTCTTGGAGTATGGGGAATGTGCAAATATTTAACTGTTTGTATGCTGCACATTGCAGTCCTGCTAGTGTGCATTCTCCGTTTGTCTTCCTTTGTCATTTGTGTTTTGCTTTCCAGAAAGCAATGTTGTTTTTTTTTTCCTTGTACCCTTCTTCAGCTTGTAGCAAACTAGAATGCTTAGCATTTATGTTCATTCATTATTGTATTTCCCATGTAAAATTTTTTTTATTACATTAAGACAAGCTTATAAGCTGTTACTACATAACTTATCTTACTGTAACTCTTATTTCCTGACATTGTAATTTGTTTGTGATGTATATTGTGAGATTGTACTCTATGTTAATTTAATCAGCACAATTCACTGACATGCTGGACTGACATGCTAGCTGCTGTTTCAAATTGTAAAGTTTGTGTAGAGCTGTTGGGACAACTGGGACTCTCTTGTCAAGGTACTATGCTTTGATTCCTATAGCAACACCGTGGGTGCAGCTCTTACTGGCGAGGGCTGCTTGTTTAACAGCCACTGGCTACATAATGGGCAGGTTTTCTTTGTAGAAATTCTATATACAGTGCAGGTACCTACCTGGGCCCATGGCCGATAATTATTTGGGCGTTTAGAGGAAAAACTAGTGTCTATTGCTGCTTTGAATATGTTTTAAAGTCTGAAAATGTAAATAGTTTATCAAAAAAAAAATCTTGTACAGTCCAGTGTAAAGTTTTTAAATGAACTTAAAGGTTGCCATCACATCTCACACTCTCCTCTTGATACAGTGAAAAGAAAAAAAAAACAAAGAAAAAAGTTTGCTAAGGATATTGATTTAAGAAAAAAAAATCTGTTCTCAGATTAAAAAAGAGAATAGTTATTCTTAGCTCTGCTTCATTGCATAAACAGACTTCTTGGATTTTGTTGTGCAGTATTGACGTGAGGTAAATTAAATATTAAATAATCTTTCAGTGGTACTTTTAAGAGTCTTCTCCTCCTCTGCCTCAGTTATTGATGGAAAAGACAAAATTGAAAGACACTGTCCATATACAGTATGTTCTGGTGTACATTGGCACCTTACCTACATGTTTCGGGTGGGNTATGTTAAACATGTCATCCTTGGGTGATACAGTATATGCCATGATAGGGGTTTAGACCCCTCAGGGGAGTGTCTATAAGACTGCCTATTTATGCTCATTTACCTCAAGACTGTCCTCTCTACCCTTAATCTATTCACCATCACTCCATCTTTTGTACTGCTGTTGACACTTACAAATTAAAGATAAATTTTGTTTTATGAGATGTGTGTGTGACTTCTTCTATGCACCCCCTTATTCCTTTGAATTTGGTATTAGAGACTGTCCATGATGAGTTGATGGGAAAATGCAACTAGGCCTGTTCAGCTGGCCTCCTGTAAATTTGGTGACTGAATTTTACAGTTCTTATGTTTTGTCCATGCCTTTCTAGTCTATGAAGGCATTTGTCAGCCTCTGAAATCCGTTAACACCATATGCTGTAAAAGACATGCATGATAAACCAACCTAATTTGACAATACACACTGAATACTGTCAATTTTGTGTGCAGGAAGCGCTCTTGGTAGCAACATAATCTCAGAAGGATTTTTAGTGAGTAGAAATGAGACAAAACAGTTCTCATGTTTCTTCTTTCTTTGTCTTGCCCTTTTCCGCTGCATATAACTTTAAACAAACTAACCAAAGTTAAAAACCAAAAAGCCTATAGTTGCCATATTGCCATGTCTGTAAACTGCTGCCATTGGTGTGGTGTGATTGGTGTCTGACTTAGCAATTAGTCATGGTTCTCATATGAAAATAATAAATTACATTGAAGCGTACCATACTGAAGCAGAAATGTAGCAGAGCCTTTTGGTTGTACATTACATCAGATTCCAGTCATGTTTCAGTTGGTGCACAAACCACCCTGAAACGTCCAAGTGGGGTGGAATCCTTTCGTCCTTGGAGAGACCATCATACATGAACTTCCTACAAATGACATTGTGCGCTATCAATCTGTATGGTGGAATATTTCAAAGTCAACAGTGCATGGTAATGAGGAGTCTGACCAACATGTTATAATGGATAAATACATAAATATTGACTTGTGCAATTTAATCCAATTTATTTCCTCTATTCCACACACACACCTGTTATCGTGTGATTTTTCTCCTTTTTCTTCCTGGAATCTGCAGCTGTGAGTCCTGATCAGTAATCTGGAACATGCTGATGTTGTCAGCTGGGTTGTTACACAAGCACAATGAAAAGCAAACGAAGCAATGGCTACAAAAGGTCACTGCTTCCTGCAGCAGTAAGACACAAACTGTTCGTGTGACATCTCTAGGCGTCAATCTAAAAATAATATGCGCTAATTGCCACGCAGGACAGGGGACTGTCTCCACATGTACAGCAATCTCCTGGACAAGGCGGGGTGCTGGGAGCTAGCCCATATAGCAAGACCAGCACTGTCTGTGGTGCTGTGGAGAGCAGCACCCCTGACCAATTTGCTGCCTTCCCTGTGCTGGTCTGGTCACCCCAAATGGTCGTCTTAGCTTTCAGAAATTTGGTTAATAATACAAAGTGTGCAAGGGAAAAGTAGCACTGAGTTGAATGAGTAATAAATGAACTCCTAAGTTCCCATGGTTATTCCAATCATCCCAGGAGGGCTCTACTGCACTGGAAGCACCAAACAAGTGACAGAGCACAAGTAGGAGAGCTGAGATGCCCCTGCCGCTCTGGTCCATTCTCCTGCTCTCAGATGTTTCTCCCTCTGGCTGAGCACAAACTCTGCTCACCAGCTGCAGGTTCCTTGGGAGCCCTCAGGATGGCTGCAGTTTGGGGTTTTCAGGATTCCAAGGTACAGCACGAGTCCGTCTGCCCACTGGGATTTTCCCATGGCGATTGACTGCTAGCATGGCAGCCCAACAGCAGCAGCTCATACGGAGTGGGAGGAGGGGGAAAAAGCAGTAGCTGATTTATATCTTTAATATATGGTTTATAATAGAAAATATGAGCTCCAGGTTGTGTCTCTGAGCAGTTAATGACCAGCTGGGTTAAGGGCCTCCAAATACTGCCATTGGTCATTGACTGCCAGGAAGTATCCTTCCTGTCATCTATTATTCCTTAATTGTATCAAGACCCACTACAGCGGAGGATTGTTAAATCTGTGGATTAATTGGAATCTGACCCACCAGTAAGTTCTAATAATATCAAGGCCGTTGCAGGTTAACATTGGACTCCTTGACATGACAGTCCATAACAAACTTCTTCAGAGCTGTTCTGCTTTGCATTAATGCCTGCTGGATGACTGACACAGTAAACCATAATTGCACTGTAGAAATCACTGCGGTCAGTTGTATTAAGAACTACTTAGGGACAATTTAATTTACTTTGACACCACAAAGTTTAAAAGCTTCTCTACTTCTATTGAAACCTCTCGGACTTTTGGTTGTTCTTTTATTTCATCAGCAAAGGACCACTGGATAAGAAAAAAGGCTATAATTAGAATTTTAAGTAACGGTCCTCAAATAATCAAATTACAAAAGAAAAATATATTGGTTATTCGTGTCTTTCTTTTTGCCACTCTTCTGGACTGTCAAGATATGTGAAGAAACAAGGCAAAC
The DNA here is from genome assembly GCA_013390105.1 of Tichodroma muraria. Classification (NCBI taxonomy): domain Eukaryota; kingdom Metazoa; phylum Chordata; class Aves; order Passeriformes; family Sittidae; genus Tichodroma; species Tichodroma muraria. Next base: position 7,476 of record WAAG01026895.1, on the reverse strand, counting down.
ATTTTAATTTAAGTTTCAAAAATGGGACATGAGCTCAAAACTTGCAAAAATTAAGTGCAAAACCTCCAGACTCTTGCATTTTATTTCTACAACTTCCAGCTTTAATTTTATGAATGAGGTACCTCACACTTCAGATGCACGACCAAGATTTCTTTTAAGTCAAGCCACAGGGACTGTGTTTAGAAATCAGAAAATAGAAATACTCTGCTATGATCCAGAGCCATGCAGCAGAGCCCTAGCCTGTAAGACACTACAATCACCAAGTGGAAAGGTATCTCTGTCACTGAGCCCCCATAATGGCTAACAATTCCTTTCTAGCTACTGTATGTTCACAATTAATTAATCACAAATAGGTTACAAAATTGAAAACACAGTAACAGTCTTACTGGATTAGACTCCTCGTCCTCCTGGCCCCGTAGGTTTATGTTCAACAGTTGCAACAGGAGATAACAGCTAATGAGAGCATCTGAGCCTGGCCAACATCTGCATCTCATTCTCATGTTCCTCAGCACTTACAGTAATTGTGTTGGGCTATTAATGTGTACAATCCTTTCCTAGTCAGGAACACAGGCTGGTATTTTGGTGGATGAAATGACTGAGGGCAAATTAACGGTTAAGTTTGCATCCCAATGAACAGCCTTGATAAGGAGTTTTGGAACAACTCTATTTATTCTTTTTAATGTAAGAAAATCAGGGAAAACAGTCAGTTTATGTTCAACTGAATTACAAAATCCCTCGTGTGATCCAAAATTCTTAGGATGATAAATTTCTCTCAATTTTTGCAGGATCTGGTTAAAACTTAACAGACTTAATTCAGAAAATCTGGAGATCGTAGATTTTAATGATCAAATTACTCAATCACAATGAAATATCTTTTATTCAAACATCAGGAAATCCACACTTGATTGCAGACTTAGTTAATTCCACTAGAATAGCTGCAGCTGCTGGAAAACCAAAGGCTAAGTGCTGGAGACGGAAAAAGAAATCCCCCCCAAATCCACCCACCCACCCACAAAAGAAATTCAAGTCTTTTGCAACGTGTTGAGAGATCATTCAGCGAAAAGGCTTTTGGAAAAACCTGTAGCTACAAGATACCTATTTTGTGGAGGGTTACTGCGGAAACTAGAAAGTTCTTCCGGTTTTGACAACTACAATATGGGCTGAAAGGAAAAAGTGAGGTAAAGTTAGTTTATATGTTCTTATTTGTATCAGCTTCTCCTGTGAAGAGAATCTGCAGAACCCCTCTAACACTGCTGTGGCTTTATATAACACCAGCTACAGGAGGGAAGCACTAGATACCCTAGCAGCTTTGGATTATTTTAAGGAAAAAAAGGTCTTATTTCAAGGAAAATGAATAAGTATGAATATTCACATAATGTTATTGTGCTGAGCTGCAATAATCTGTGCTAAGAATGGCACCACTTCCCTTCTTCTGTGTATACAAATGTGAATGTGTACTAGTTCCTAAAAGATTAATGGCCCTTTTATTCTATGATAGATTGTTTAATGTTCATTTGCTGTACTTGCAATTCATCAGATGTTTAAGGTGGTCCTTTAAAATTACAAAATTATGGGAAAATTAATATGTCTTAGAAATCACCAGCTGCTCCCACTCCTCCATGAGGAAGACTGCTAAGTTGGTCATTATGCCCAGTTCTTAGTCCAGCCCATGGCAGCAGGGCTGAGGGCAGGGGCTGCTGGCATCCCACACCTGCTGGGACAGGGCTGCCACCCCTCCAAACCCTCAGCTCCCCTGGGGACTCCCTACCCACCACTCCTTCTGGCTCTGCTGCCAGGGGGCAGCAACAGAAGAGGAGCGAGGGGCAAATACAGCATTCCATCCCCTCAGGGGGCCTCCAGCCCATCTCAAATGGAATATTTCGGTTTCATTGTGACCTGAGGGGAAGCAGGGAGTGTTTACAGCATTTACTGCATCACATCTGCCGAGGGCGCTGGCACTGGGGGGCCGGAGCTGTGAGCAGCCCCCTGGGAGAGGCTGCAGAGGGATTGTGGCACTGGGAAGGGACGTGAGGAGCACAGAGCAAACGCTGTGACTCCCGGGGTGATGCTGGAAGCAAAAGTGCCTCCAAAAAGACCCCAGGATGGTGACAGGAGAACATAGTTTTTCTTCCTCCTGTAATTCAGTAGTCAAAAGATATGAACAATCAGAGAAAATTTGATGATTCAACTTAAAATTTTAAATTTTGACCTAGTCTCCATTTTTTTCTTACTTCAGCCTTTGCTGCTGAGGAATTTGTTTCAAATTTATCCGTGCACCCTCAGTAGAATCCCCATGCTACCAATGCTGCAGCGTGAACAAAATAACTGTGGGTTTGGCCTTTAGGCTCTACTACACAACTGGTTCTTGTTGGGCTCTGAGCTGATGCAAAGGACGAGCCTGATGAGCCAAGTGCTCCCAGCTCACAGGAAGTTAAGATTTTCTGGGATAAACCTGCCTGGGGTGAGGAGAAGTCAGAGGTACTTGAGAATGTGTACTGTTATTTTCTGTCTTTCTTACAGTAGAAGCAAAACACAAAGATTTTGAGCATCTTCTTATATTTTCCTCACGGTGTTCTCTAATGTTTCATGGAGAAAAAAACAAAGAGAAGACCTCTGGTGTAACTGAGCAGCCTCAGCAGGCATAGGGTGTTTGGAAAGGTTGTGATGAAGAACGTAAAAGAACTCACTAGCATTGTCTTCTGATAATTTGGGTGAGTGAAGTTAAAAAATATATTGTTTGATCAATACTTCATGATATAAAGGAGAGTGAAGGATTTTAAATGATTTGGTAAATCCTTTTTATTTGAAATACCTGGTTGCTTCTCTGAAGTTCTGAGTATGTCCTGCTCCCAGTGGTGTCATGGGAAGAGGACAGTTCCTTCAGCATTTGGCAGTAAGTGCACATGATTTTTCTAGACACAATCCTAGGATCCATATTAGATGTTAGCTGCCTCAGACAATGATTCATAAAGCTGCCTTCCTTCATTAATCCCTCCCTGAATGTTCTTAGACTGATCATGCTTAGAGACAGTTCTTTTACAGTGTTTTGATTCTTGTACTGCAAGGAGTTTGTGACTGAATTGCAAGCAGAATAGATCAGACAATATGCAGCCTTAAGATGCCTGTAAATATCGCAGGTTGTGGAGAACTTCAAATTGGTTCAGTTGTTTATTCATTTTTAATGGGTAAAGTAGTGGATTTCCACAACAATAAGACCAGGCATGGCAACAATTTGTGCTCCCTTATTTCCCAAACTTCAAAGACAGTGGGGTTCTGAAATGAACATAAAGCATTCTGAAATAATGAGAAGAAAAATCATGTTCTTTTTCTTTTCTGAAAATGTTATTCCCAAGTGAGGGATAAAAGTAAGCATTAAATAACTCATATAGACAACCCCCAAATTTCCTACCTTTTCTTAAATCTTTGTGCAAAATATACTGCCTTTGGAATCTAGGAATAATCACCAAATTTTCCTAAAATTTTTTCATTTTCTGCCTAGATATTTGCTTATCTTCTCTCTCACACTTGCTTTTAATGTCTGAACACTTAAAATTCAGGCATGCTTTCCACCTCTCCTCATTTACCTCCAACAGCTTAACCTACAATTTATTGTGAGGATTGCACCTATAAGTAAAACAGGATCAGACCTTAATTTGATCTGCTATTTATCCGTTGTGTTAATTGTAGCCACAGGGTTGTATTAAGAAAGTCAAAAAGTACCACTTGTAACTACAGAGTGGCTCTCACCTTTTAAATGGAAAAACACTCGTTTTCTAGAAAAAATAGGAAAAAAAGTGGTTATGAGCTAAATGAAGAAGGCAGAAGGGTTTCTGTTTTTCCATTTTTAATGTAATTAATATAATATTGGCGCCCAAAATGTAGCTATCTGGGTGCAAACCTGCTCCTAGCTTTTACTGCTGCTGGAGGGAACAGATGCTTAATTTCTCACACTTTTGTTTGTTTGTTTTTTTAAGCTGCAAATGGGGTTCTTGTTAGGCTAATGGATCTTGGGATTTTTACTTCATAATTATCAGGAATTTCATCTGCTTGCATTTCTGAATGATGGATTCTTCTTATGCTTGGGGTTTTTGGTTTTATTTTCCCAAGAAAAAAGGCAATAATTTACAGTACGAATGTCTGAAAAAGGATTGAAAACTTGCTAAGAGAAATTCTAGTCCTACAAAGCTACCACAGTGGTAAATTCCTGGTGCCCAGAAAGGCTTTGATTAAGGAATCTGTGTTATCTTTCATAGTGCCCACTGAAAATAAGGCAGCAAGCCTGAGATAAAGAGAAATATCCCACCTTAAACATCTTTCAGGGCAGACCTAAAAAATAGGCGGATATAAATTTTATATTTAGAAGTTATAGAAGTACCTAATTCTTTTAGGCCCCTTTGAAAGCCTTAGCCTTAAGATGCTTGAAGTTTTTTGGAAAAATGAACAATAAACACTTTCAGTTCTCAGCCTTGGGGACCAGTTTCCTCAGCTGGCAATATTTCTGCTTCCTTTCACCGAGAACAAAACTGTCTTGCATGCTGAAGTCTAGGACTCTCTGTGAGATCTGTAGTAGAGCTCCTGGAGGGGAACTATTGCCCCAAAATGCTGATCTGAACAAACTGGATGCTTTGTGAAGGTGTTTGTTGGTGGGCAGCACCATTCACCTGTTTATTCTCCCTCTCTTGAGGTCTGGCTGAGTTTTGACAATACTACAAGAGCAAGACATGTACAGTCTGGAGAGACATAAGTGCAGCCAGATTTCCTTGCATCACTGCCATGGGAAGGCAGTTTTCCTGGGTGTTGCAGCATCCATTGAGGAGAAAACAGGTTGAGAGGAGATAGGGTGGCAGTCTATAGAAAAGAAGGGTGGTAAAGTTGGAGGTTATCTCAGTTTTCCTCCTTTGGTTTGTGTGATGTGAATACATTGGATGCTTGATATAATTGTGCCCTCCTTACTGTGTCTTGTGCCAAATCAGTACCTCTCAAAGGTGTCTGATGACATCTAAAGGGAATTTTCCTGGGTGTGGAAGTTCTGTTCCTCGAGTATAATGTGATATTTTCTTAAGCTGAGATATAAGTGGAGAAGAAGGGTGCAGTTGCCATTAGCTCTCATACCAAACTGGGTAAGGATATACCTAAAGAAAACGCAGTTCCAGCCTCCTGCTGTCAAAGGACAGATGTTAATGGCCATTTTAAATAACACTGAGTTTCCATACCCCTTCCTGCTGGCCCAAAAAGGCCCTGACATCAAGGATGTGCTATGTCTAGTGCTTGTTTTTGAACCTAAGTGCTGAGAAGCCTGTCTGGCACTGCATTATATAATGTGCCATTCCAGACTACAGGCCACATAATGTGTATGTTGTACTAAAGGCCCCTGAAAGGGTATGTGTGGGTTTTCCTTTTAAATATCACCTACAGGTAAATGCTGTTTCTGGAGCCATGCTTCTGTGTCGGCACAGAACAGTGTGGTGCTGTACAATACCAGGTTGTTTTCTGCATGACAGTTTTAGGGTCACCCTTGCTACCCTGCATGTGGTTGAGCTGATTCTTGATTAGAGATCAGAAGGGGATTTTTGGCAAGGGTGTAACAGCAGAAATCTGAAGAAAGCTTGTATTTTGGAGACTTAGCTTTATTGTGGACTCTAACTGTAATTTACCTGCCATTTTTGGACCTTGTTCTCTCTGCATTTGCCTAACAGCAATAAAAACTTTTGTGATGTCCTGTATTCTGACTCAGTCAATGGGATGAGGGAGTCTCCATCTGCTGTTGTTCATATTTAGAATTTATGGTCACATTGCCATAAAATTACAGGGTGTTAATAAATTGAGTGACAATTAAGAGACACGTGACTACAAAGAGGAGAGAGACAAAAATTAGTGGTTATTCCTTAACTCTGCCTACTCTTTCTATTCTGCATTCTGTTTTGCTGGATGGTTTAATTTGGACTGATGTTTTTTAATGCTTATAGCCTAAAGGTGTGTTTTTGTTTTGGTTTGTTTGTTTTTGGTTTTTTAATTTTTGGGGTTTTATTCCTTAAGGAAGAAAATTAATTCCTTATGTTCCATACATTAAGTTTCCTTAACATTTTTTTCAACATGCATAAAATTATAGATCTCTGGAGAGAATGAAATACCACAATATAATACCGCACCCAAACTCTTTATTTCTCCCCTCTGCTGCCAAACCTTCAAAATATCACAACATAGCATTAATACATTTATGAGCACCGCTTTTCCATGTTTGATACAAAGTAAAAATATAATGAGTGCCCAGGCATAAAAATATGTGATGTCAGTTTGTGGGGGATAAATACAATTCTGGGGAATAAAGCCCTGAATGTGCTGCCCACAAAGAGCCAGAGTGGAGCAGAGATTTGGTGTGTGAGGACCAATTTTAACAGTGCCATCCCGTGTGTGGCTAAGGAACTACACTGTAAGTTCTAGATAGTGAGCCAGCACCCTTGAGAAAACTGGAAAACATGACATCAAATTTTATAGTAGAAGCAGATTTTATGAGAGTAGTAAACAGTACCTAACATAAACCAAAAGACAGGGAAAGGTGTTATTCTTAGTTCATCACTCTGTACTGTAAACCTGGGTCATCATACTGGGTTTGGATATATGAGTCTCTCAAATCAATGAGAAAGAACATCAGGTTTGTGGACTATTGGGTATTTTTCACTGTTTCCTTGATTTGCATCATTAAAACAAAACGCCTTTTCTGAGTGCCAGTTGTGGAGCAGACTGTGTAAAAAAGGTCCCCCTGACAAGCTGTTCCCAAGGAAGTGAGGAAGTGGCAGTGGAGTTTGACTCCAACTACATATCTGAGAGGAGGTGCTTAGCATATTAAAACAATGTTTTGTTTGTGGCTCAGCAAGAGAGAAACCAGTTCTACTCTGAATAAGTAATTTAGTCCGTCATTGCACCCTCCAGCTATATTATACAAACTACTTTTTCCATTCCCACTTAAAATTTTTTTCTTTCTAAATTTTCCTTCCTTTAAGTTCTATATCCATCTCTATCCCTGCTAACCTCTCATATCCTTCATAAATCTCTTGATGACAGTTCTGAGCTCCATAGTTTCACTTCTTTTCTCTCCTCCAGGGGTTTGCTTTTTCTTGTTGTGTCTGTTCTGGTTTTGTCTTCTCATTTTTTCCTTCCAGAATTTCCTCTCTCCACCTTCATTTTGTTTGGACTATATATCAAGTCAGCTAGCTGGGTGTGTAAGTGGAACATTTGAGAAAGCCAGAATAAAGTAGAGGAGGAAAAGAAAAGGAAAAGAAGTCTATGAGTAGCTGTTTAAAGAGAGACTTGTGTTTCCAGTACCTATGAGGGGGAAAAAAAATTAAGGATGGGGGAAGTAAAATATTGAGAACATTTCTGGTGAGCTCTTGTTCATATTGAATCCTGTCAGCAGGGGATCCAGCTACAATGACAATAAGTTATTAGTTACCTTGTTTTATATCCATAGATTATGAC
>WAAG01026892.1:25014-45539 GCA_013390105.1 Tichodroma muraria | reverse complement strand
AAAGAAACAAAGCAAAAGAGAATTCCTTCAAGCTCCTAACTGAACAGCAAACCTCATTATTCCTGGAGTAATCTGTTAAACAAATGGAAATAGGTGAACCTTCTACTCTGTTTTTTTGTCTCTTATTTAAGAATATGGCACGATCTCAGGAGAGCATCTTTAACTAAGAGAGCGTAAGTGCATCCAATGACAGTTACAAATATTTTTATACAACAGACAGACAAATTGTGCTGATTTTCTGTATTTTTAAAAAAGGAAAAAAAAAAAGAAAAAAGAGCCTTGCCTAAAAGACTACAGTAAATCATGAAAGTGATCTCAAGTGAACAGAGATGGATTTCTGGAATACGGTGTGCAATGAAACCACTGACCTCTTATACAAGGGTTCATGTCTTTTTCTACAGAAACAGATGGGTAATAGCATAATGCTGAAATCATGCTCTACATAATATGGACCTAGTGATTGCAGACCTGATTGCTTGCCATATGGTTGCTGAAGGGTTGAAGAGAAAATGGGATGATAAGCAAACCCTTAAAAGCAACATTTTTATTGAATGGCCATTACATTAAAACCCAAACTCTGCAAATGAAGGCAAGAACTGTGGTGAATAATGATGAAATAACAAAACAATAAAAGAAGAAACACAATAGCATGTATTTGTTTGCAGTATGCAAAATAATACTCCTCATTTTTTTGGTGTCATTCTGCCTTGTGTTACGAGCATTTGGTGGAAAGTTGGTGGGACATTGCTGCCTGCAGGGCACAAATACAGTATCGTGGAGCACGGCAGTATTCACTAGGTCAGACAGGAAAAGAAAATAATCACTTGTCTCAAAGGAAAAGCTTCTGAGTTCAATGCTAACTAAAATATGCAACTTGCATACATGAGCCACATCAGTGTGAGGCTGGTGGGAAGCCTTCATGAGACTTGCTTTTCCAAGACACACTTCTACACTTATTTCCTCTCTCTCCTCAAAAAACACTTGCTTTTATCTCTTATTTTTTTTTTTATTTTTTTTTTCTCTTGGTGCATTCTTGTAACTGGTGAATAGCCTGTGGGGGTTTTATTGACATTTGTCAGTGAGTTGCTGAGTGTGGGCAGAGGAAATGCAAAGAGTAAGCAATGTGTAAGTCCTCACTCCTAATGTGTACTTATCTACAAGAGGCTTCTTCTTAGGAAGGAGGTAGCACTCAGCAACGCCACCGCAATGTCATGGCCATGCCTCCTCCTGTGCTGAGGGGAAATGACTGACAGTGTGACAGGGCAAGGCTTTGAAACATGAAAATCCAGCGTTTCTGAGCGTTTCTTACACATTTGGAGGGTGGCTGCAGTGTGGTCTCTTTTGAGGCATTAATGGTTTGCTCAGTTAGTGCTCTAAGAGGTATCCAGTTGGTAAAAGCCAGAAATGCAGCTCAGTTTAGAGGTTGCAAAGGTTTGAAGTCACATAACACGAGCCACTTGAATCAGGCTGGACTTGCCTCCCTTAGAGGCTTAGTTGTGCATGGACATCCAGGTGGCAGAGTGGACCTCAGTGGCTTTGCAGTCGAAAATGATCCTTTTGTTCTTAACTTTTCCAAAGCCTGTCCAGTCCCTAGTGCTCAAAGTGTGTAGAAAGGGATGGGGAAGCAGTTCCCAGCTCTGTTTGACAGGTGCAGTCTGTGTCCTGCTGTGTGGCCAAACTCCTCACGTGTGGGGACCACCGCAGGCAAGTCCCTGGACACTCATCCTCTCTCCACCACACTGCTGAAGAGCTTCCAAGATCCAGGCAGGGTAATATAGCTATCTCTGATTAATCACTACTAAATACAGACTTCCTTGGCTTGACAGGCTTGTCTGATCCATCCCATAAATCACAATTTGTTTGACTGCAAGAATGGAAAATATTTATTTGAACAATTACTTTCAAAGAGGAATCTGCCATGTACGTGAACCTCCAGATCATCCTCAGGCTTCTCACGGGCTGCCCACCTCGCTTGTATTTCACTCAGAGACCTAAGGACATGTGACAAGCAGCATATCCCAGTATTTAAGATATTTTAAGTATGGCGAAACCGATTTTCCTATGATGAGAAGAGATTTCCTGCAGCCTATAAAATTGATTCTCATCCCTCTCGACTCGTGACATGCCGCCTGTGTGGCAGCAATAAGTTTTGCATAACTTTTAAGAGCCCGTGCTGACCTACTTAACAGGCATCCACTGCTACATAATGTATTTAGGTCAAGTATTGTGTTTGAGCTTATCATCAATCTTGTAATAGTCCAGCTCACTGTGAGAGCCACAGGTACATGATTGATGCAAACATTCCGCAGGATAGAGAATATTCTTGTCATTTTCTTAAGGGGAGGCCTAATGTTAGGGTGTTGCTATTTTTGTTGGAGAAGAAACAAGGATTGCCAATCACAACCCTTCCAACCTGCACCCCTGGTTTTCTCCCTATATTAAGAACATCCAAAACCACCTATAACTAGTGATTTTTATTTTGTTTTTTTTACATGATTCATTTGGGCTAGACAGTACATATATAAAGTCTGTATTTTTATAATGATATGCTGCTGACTGCTTCTTACTTCCAAAATAATATACCTGGAAATTTTGTACCCAATCATTCTGTCCCTCCCCTAATTGCAGCTGGTGTTTTAGCCATATTTTGGGCAGGCTGTGTTTTAATAAAGTAGTGCCAGCACACTTCCTCATCCAGATTATATTAGTGAAGTGCACGTTGGTTTGAGCAGTAAATCGTTGCAAAGTTCTGTGACATCTTAATGCTCTGACAGGATGTGAAAGACAATAACACCACTGAAAAGACCAGAAAAAAGGCCCTTTATAGCTATTGAATAATATATTATCTTTTAACACTGTGTATGCAAGCAAAATGGGCTAAGGTATAAAATCAACAAAATAATTACTTATACCAGACATTATATGTTTTATCAGGATCAGAACTGCATGACCTCAGCCTGTGGTGAAAATGGGCTTTGATTTGGTATTCATTACCTCAAAGAGCTGTAAATACCTGAGGCCCAAGTGGAATCTGCCCTGGGGGCTGGTGAAATAGTGTCTTACTTAAGTGTAATTTGGAAAGAGTTCCTCTGAAAAAACCCTCAATCTGTTGTGTGAATGGACTCGCAGGAATCGTTCCCAGTGCCCAAAATGTGCCAATGTGAGGACCTGTGAGCAGCTCCTAAAACGTGCAGGTGGGTACCTGCATACAAATGCTTCTAAAATTGACATGTACAGTGCTGTGGATCTGAAAATCTATACAGCACTTTTTCGCAGTACATTACGAAGTCTGAACTGAGGGAAGAGTACATGGCAATGAAATATGCATGAAAAAAGTCCAATTTATACATGGATACCAAGAGTTTGGCAACTTGTCTCCTTTCCTTCCTTTTCAAATGCTGTGCAAAGTTTATCAGTTTGTATGACAAATTAGTTTGTGCTGTCTCTGTATTCCAAACAGAACTTCCATGATGTTACTTGCTTCTTTTCTTAAATACTTTTGGGGAAAAAAGAAATGTGATTATTGTACTAACGTACCTTTCTCACAAAGTAAGAGGCCTCAGTCTGAGCTCCCTCACTTTGAAGGTCTTAAATTACACCTTACTGTTGCTTTAGTTTGGTTTAATTTGTGATACAGCTGGACTTTTTCTGCAAAACTTATTTCCAGAGTTTTGACTTAACATATTCAAAGATTTTTAATGTCGGGCTTAAATTCTGGCTAAATAAAAAAGGAAAGAAGTGAAGCAAGTTTAATATAATTTTTTTGCTGATACTTAGAAATATGTTTCGCATCTTCCTGCAGTAAATGATAAAAAAATTCAAAATTCAGAAAGAATTTCTGTAATATAATTCAATTTAAGTCAGCAGTTGTGGATTCTTTGCCTTGAGTTCACTGATACCAGCCTGAGAAGGAGTGGGCAGAGGTGAAATTCCTTCTGTCAAACACAAAGTCGATGGGGGGAAAATAGGGAGGCGGTTGTATGCAAAATAGAGACACTTCAGCGTCTGCTTATACACTATTTTATTTATACATGCGACAAGAGGAGCACTTCTTACTCAGGATAACATAAATAACCCCGGCACAAAATGTTTTAGGAAGTGCGCTTGGAATTACAGCCTCGTCTTAGGTGAAGTCAGGACTTACATAAGTGAACAGTTGTTCTTTTCGGTTCTCTAAATGCAAACAAATGGGCTCTTTGTTCCAGGGACGGTTGTTGTTTCCCAGGCTGTTGCTGCAGCTCGGTGCTAGGTGCAGCTTTACCTTTTCTTGCTCTTTTCAAGGTAGCTGTGCAGTGAAAGGGAGGGAGGAGGACAAAGAGGGAAGAATTTCATTCAGATACTATTCTATAAAGATTGCCGAGTTTCCTCTATTTGGAGCATAAAAAAGCCACGGGAGTTGTTTGTTTCCTTCCTCGTGGAAGGTAATGCTTGCTTGGTGTGAGTCCGCTGTGCCAGCTGATGCCAAGAGAAGTATTCTGGGGGGAACAGCCTCAGAATCTGGTCCTGGATGTTCCAATTCCTGCTGCAGGTGCCTTTGATTCCAAAATGTGAGGGAAGAAGTAGCGAGAACATTCTCTAATGCAGGATGGGGTGGGTGAATGTAGGTGTTTTTCTAGATTTTTATTACAGCTTTTTGCTTTAAAATTCTTAGAAAGTCGCAAGTACCTTCTCATCTTTTAGCTGCCTTTTTCCTTTCTATTTAACAATTCAGCAGCACATCGATTGATCCCTTTCCCCAAACATTTTGAAGCACTTGAAACCATTTCTTGCCATGTTGTTATTTATAGAGATTCACTAAATGAAAAAAGGTTCCTTTTCCCTTGCAGGTATATGCATCATTTATAGTCTGGCTTCATTATATTCTGTACTCTATCAACTCCTGTAGGAGAGTGGTTATGTAATGCTCTTATGTCATTACATTTACATGCATTAAATTCCTGGCAGAATCATATTCACTGGAACAAAGGGTTCATTAGCAGGACAGAAATGCTTAACTTGGGAAACTGCTGGAAGAAGCGAGACGCATTTCCAGGCTGATATTGTTGATACGCAATTATATATTATGTACAGAGTTGATGTGGGATTAGCTAATCCCAAATGACAAGTATGAATGTGACAGAAGTTGTTCATTCAAATCTCTTTCTGCAGTGGTAACTTTGAATAGAAGTTATCGTGGTTAAATCTGGAGTGTCTGTGAGGGGGGCTCGCTGCAGTGTGACAGAGCAGTGCCATTCCCACCGCGTGGGAGCTCTACAGAGAACCGGCACTCACTCCACAACTGCAAATACATGAAAAAAAGTTACTCAGTGCCCCTTATTTACATGTGCAACTGGTGCAGAACGAATTTATGGCCTCGATTGTGTTATGCATTTAAATATGTTCTTTATTCCTCCAGCTCCTCTCCCCTGTCGATGAAGCATTATGGTGGGAGCTTCCGGGGAGAACACCTGGGCACATTCCTTTGCACAATGTCAGGGCTCTGCCTGAACCAACTTTGGAAATGGATCATTTTAGTTTTGTTGAAATGGCAGTTAAATAGCAGGAATATATCAAGAGTTAAAACTTCATTACTGGGGAGCAATAAAAATACATCAAGCCTGGAATATTGTCTAGGAGATCAGATTTCTTGGTTGTGTTGACACTTTAAAGAAATATGTTTATTTAAGGAATAGAAATTCTATATACTGGAATACTACAGTGATAAATTGCATTCTAGTTAGGCTATCTCTGATGTTCTAATTTTATCAGCCAACATTGGGCTGTGTATCCCATGAAAGTCAGCTAAAAAAAAGGCAAAAAATAATGCTAAGGGCAAAAATCTTCCTTAACCTTTCTGTACTACTTCACTGGGACTGGTGCTGAACAGTGCTTGGGGTCTGAAAACATTTAATTTTATTTGTTAGCGCCTTTTCATTGGGTTGCAGCAAGGAATGGTCAGGTGTAGATGTGCTGGAGACGGCACAAAAAAAGTGTGTCTGCTTGTGATTTCCATGAGGATGAGAGGCAGGGGACGCTGAGTTTCCTGCAAACCTGGAAGCAGGGACGTTTACAAGTCTCCAGACTTCCATGTCTGACAACTTCCCTAAATTTAGATGTTACGGCTGTTTTTGTGACCTGAAAAGTCTCCTGCACAAGTGTAGATCCCTAAAAAGGGCTACCTGGAAAGCGCTGTGATAAATATGTCTAGTTCCTTCCAAAGCTGCGAGGAAGTGATTTTTAACATATTTCACAAAAAAAAGAATGCTAAAATGCTGCTTGTTCTCAGCTCTGCAGATGGTTTCCCAGGTTGACTTGTTAGAATGATAAGGAAGGACAAAAGCTCATTTGGCAGAACAGGAACTCTGTCGTTACTCATGTTGAGAGCATCTGTCTTGCTCGTGTACTCGTGTGTTCGGGGCCGAATAGGCTGTGGAGAGTTTCTTCTGGTTTCACTTATGGGGGACATTCTTGGGGGATGATGAGGTGTCTACAGCTCCTCTGTCAGTGCTGAATCACACAGACATGCTGGCTGCCCTTGCAACTGCTGCAAGACAAACCCAGAAGTCTTGAAGGATGAAGTGTGAAATCCCCAGTAATTTCAATGTGACCACAAGCAGCTTCTATGGAGAAGAAAGCACAAAGTTTAAGGGGAACCTCCCAACATTTGTTCATTTATGTACTTACAGAGGTGTATCAGGCTTGTGCTGAAGTTGTCACAATTTAATAAATCAGTGTGGAATTCTGCAGCAAATAACAAAAAGCTTGCTAATAGAGGACATACTTTTGTCAATGGTCTCAACTGGTTGAAGGCTGTGTCTTGCATTTGCTTTCACTCTCAAATCTCTGAGAACGCTTTTCGTAGGGGTTTGATAGGTATCAAGATGTCTTCAAAATCAGTATCAAGGGTGCTGAGGTTTTGAGATGTCTGCTATGAATTGTCACTGTTGACAAACAAGGGGAGGAATTTTAAAACAAAGCACTTGGCACAACTTCCTACTTCAGTTCTGTGGAGTTGGTTAAAAATGCTGCCTTGGTAAATCAAATGGAGCAATATTTGCAGCCTTCATAACAAAACCAAAATGTTTTTTAGCTGCAAAGCTAAGGCACCACATATGTTTACTCTTCCTCCTGTTTCTAAATTCAGATATTTCCAGTATATTTTCAGTGTTTCGGTATTGCTGGGTTGCTGATGTGTTCCTGTGGAGTAGATGGAAGTGATACAATGTAGTTTGCAAAAATATATGCTTCAAGAAATACAAACACAAAACCAAATAAAAGGGTTGGGTGAAGAGGTGCAGCCATTCACTGTTTGGCATTGAAATTCTGCATTTCTGCTCCAAGAGAAGCATTTCCATTTTGTCGTTTCAAGCACCTACTTGATTTTTCTAGATTCAGTATTTGTGCACATTCCTGAGGCTGGTGAATTCTGACTCCCATTTGGAGGCAAAAAAGGGCAGTTGCATTGTGGGAAAGCAAAGAGCTCTTCAAAGGTATATAAATTAATTCTTTTCATTAAAGGAACAGAGGGAGAAAATGCAAAAAATCAAATAAATTCAAATATGTTTTAAAAGACTGATAATAGTCTAAAGGAATTACATGAAAGAGGCAGGAGGAACTTCAGAAGTACATAAGACACTATTAGCTTTTCCTTTCAGCTTCCAGCCTCCACAGTGATGCTGCAGAGGGTGTTGCAGCAGTGTCCTCAATCCATGGCATCCAAAAGGTCTGGAAGATGCACCAGCAGCTTTCCCTTTGTCTCTGGCAACAGGCACTGAATCTGTGTGGCCCTGGCCATAGAATTCAGGTGGGATCAGTGAATTCCTGCAGAGGTTGTGCAGTGGGAAGTGCTCCCTCGGGATTCCAGAGGAGCAGGAGCTCATTCCTCTGCAGATCCCACATGGATGTGGCTCATGGCGTCCATGTCTTCTAGGCCCTGTGATGGCCTGGAAGATGACCTGAGTTAGAGATGTGCTTGTGAGGTTCTGCCTGTCTGTGCCATCTTTTTTTCTTGACAAGTCTCTGGATCCCAAAATATGGTGGAAGATGTACCCACAGAGAAGGGATTTTACTTTTATTCACAGCACGGGTAAAAGAGGGCTCTATTTGTAGTTCTCCTCTGCACATGTAAGGAACAAGTCCTGGGTTTGACTTCACCCAGATTTAGCCTTAAAACAAGAAAAGCTAAACGTGCAAGACGGCTGAAATTCAGGATACTGAGTGTGTTCAGTGAAAAAAAACTTCCTTGGAGTCAGACGTATTGCTGAATGCCACCTTAAGTAGCTTTGCTGTCTCCTTCCATCGTTTTTTTTACTGTCAAGAATAGGATAAGAAATTGGAAAAGAGACAAAAGTGTTAGAAAAAAAGAAGACAAAAGAAGGTGTTGATTTTAGGAACTTTGATTTACTCAATTTTGCTTGAAAACATTAAGCTTTTGCTGTACAAGTATCCTTTGAAAAAAGGATGTCTGTCTTTCAAAATCTTGAATGGGAAAAACATTCAGGTTTGTGTCAGGCAGAGCTTAAAGATTTTCTTTTAGATGCAAGTTTAAAAACAGACACCTTTTTACAAAGAGATTTTGGGGTTCTTTCTTTGTAACTTGACAGGATGGTTTGTTCATGTCAATAGCCTTTTGATCACTCAAAAGACATTGAAATAAAAAATGTCAATGCTTCCACTCCTTTGATCCAGCTCCCTTAAGTATTATTTCAAGAGGAATATATCAGATTATTATAATTTTTCAGCTTGGCTTTATGGGTATAACCTGGAGACACATTTTTGACTCTAACCCAGAGGGCTTCAGAGGCTGGAGCCACATTTGTGGGTCCAACCCAGAGCATTTTGGAGCCATTTCTGCCTATTAACAGTGACATATTTTTTCCCAGCAGGAGAATAATTTCCTAATTCATTTGTACTGCTGACCACTCTTCACTCTAGTTATACAAGAACTACAATGGGGTTTAGCTTTTTGTTTTTAAATGCTGGCAAACTTCGAATTAGAAATATAAAGCTGTGAATGTGACGGGTTGTTCTCTCCTGAATACTTCTGTAAACTCTGATCACATAAACTGTAGGGAATGTTTTCCGTAGAACTGAAATTTACCAGGAAAAGAAAGCACGTAATTAAAATCAAATTCTGGTGTTTGTACAGAGTCTGGGTTTTAATAGATGTGTATAGAAAATAGTCTATTTTCTAAATTAATTTCAGTGCATTATTGTTTTACATGAATGATAAGCTACACTTGAGAGCAACCATTTTCTAGGATTTGTTTTGTATCTCATATAATGGTTAAAAGCAGCTTAAGCTTCCAATCCAGAAGAATCAGGTGTAGGCCCTCAAGGTGGAAGATTTCTGTCAGCAGTGGTAAATCTGTATTTGTGGTGTGCCCCTTGCGTGTTTCAGGAACAAACCTCTGGAAGCACAGGTTGAAATCCCCACTGAAGCTGGTGGAAGTTTTTTCCTGACTTCAGTGGGTTTAGAATTTCACTGTAAGGATTTTTAGGTACTTTTTAAAAATGAAAAGGTGACCTGTTTAATACTGACCCAAATCATTCACTGCACAACTTCTGTCCTGCTCAAATTCCCACTCGCATGCCCATAGAGTGACAGAAGAACTGTAGGAAAGTAAAACTCTGGATTTCAAGTGAGAGAGCCACTTGAGATCTCTCCACATCACACTCTGGCTCGTTATTCTGGGTAGCAGAAGTGGCTGAGCCGGAGCTGTTATGATCCACAGCACTTTGTGAGGAGTGGGGAAGAAGAGACAGAAACTGGTGCACTTAGAAAATGCCTTGAGAAGGTTCGTGACACAAGTGACTGCAGCTCCCCGAAGGAATTGGCACCATGGCACACTCAGCACTGTTGGGCCCTTTGAAAGTGGAGTTAAAAAAATCCACTGTGGGATGCAGTGAAGGCACCGATTCTGCCAGTGAGAAAGTAATCCCAGGATTTCATCAAATTCCTACCACAGTCACACCCAAACTGATGGCACTGAGCCTCTTCTTTGGGTTTTGAGCTCTTTATTTCTGGAAAACAAGAAAACAGAAAGAAATACATGAAGATCTAGAATTGCAGAACAGGGAAATGAAATCAGTTTGTCACAGGAGATTTTTTTTTTTTATTGACATCTTTAGTTTGTTTTGATGTCTGTAATTAAATAGCTAATTATGTGTTTCTGTTGCAGTGGTCATGCTTTTATTACATAATTACTACAAGTTTTTCTCTCCCCACTAACAATATTTGTTTAACCGTGGTGCATGCTAGTTACATCCTTCAGAATGGAAAAGCTTAAAAACAGAGTTATTGATTGTTACAATTAGCTAAATCAGAGGGGCTCAAAGTTCTTCACCGTAAATTAAATATGTTTTGTGGCACAGGATCAAAGACAATTAAAGGATGAAACAACTGCAGTCATTAAACAATAAATATTATTTTGATGTAAATTTTTGAAGAAAATAAAACAACAAAAAAAGGCAAGAAAACTGAGGAATTTTAAAAGGAGGGGAGAAAAGTTTAGCCTAGGGTGAAAACATCATTTAAAAAAATAATTTGTACTGTGATCCTTTGAGCTTCCTTCTGTGTTGTCTCAAAAAGCATCTGATTAGGTGAGATGCAATTCAGTCACCTTCTCTTTTTTTTCCCTTTTGAGTTCAGGCATAATTTTTGTCAGTATATTTCAATGTATTCATTAATTTTTCTCATTTGTTTATTTTATGCAAACCATAAGAGACATTTTTTTCCTCAGTGAAGATTGCCTCTTTATTTTATTTTGAAATATTTGTATATTTATTTCATTAAATGAGATAATGCTTTTTCTTATTAACATAATTTCCAGTACATTAAACATATTTCTCCACAGACAGAAGAGAGGAATCAGATTAAATGACAGTTAAATCACTTGCAGCAATTTCAACTGTTAAAAGAAATAAGTGTCTCTGTTTTCTTTGTGATCACGAGATGTGCTGTAAAGGGAAATGAAATACTAAAGAAAGGAGGGGAAACATAAAGAAATAATGACTGACTTATTGCAGTAATACCACAGAGAGAAGAAAAACTCACTACAAATAAAGGGAAAAATAATATAGTGGTTTTGAAAGTTACCAAAATTCATTTCTTATTGATGAGATCAGTGCGAGCCTTATACTGAGTAAACTGAGGAGGGAAAAAAATAGCAAAGCACACCCAGAGCCAGACAATGCCATAAACTGTGGGCAATGAAAGAAGGAATAAATACTGTGCATTTGGAAGGCTGTTACTCTAAATGCCTCTAATTTTTAAATAATTTATATTTTATCGCATTTAGGGAGGAAAGGGAAGAAGTACTTCTCTCTTGGTGAGCCAGCCATGCCCCTCTGCTGTTGTGCTTGGGGCTCTCCAAATGTCCAGTTGTCCCTTCTGCAGCTCTGTCCCCTTTTCTTGGGCAGATGTGGGGCTGCAGGAAGGAGAAAGCCATCTTTTATTAGCTCTTTTAATAAGATCTTCCAGAATGATTTTAGTCATATTTTTTTGTCTTAATTATATTTTATTATTATTTTAATTTCCAGAGCCTGAACCAGCTGCTTTGAAGAGATCTTGGGACTGAAGGACTGGGCTGAGGCAATTCTAAGGTAATGTTGACATTATTGTTTTGCCCCCAGTCAAAATTTCCTCTTTTTGTGCTTTTACCTGTAAACCAGTAATTTGTCACCAATTTTATGTGCATGATTTTGTAGTCCTGAGTAAGGATTAGTCCAATAGTTGCCATTTTCCTTCTTTTTCTCAGTTTCCCATCAGTGCGCTCTACAGCTTCACTGATTTCACCTTCAAGCTCAAATCAGAAAAGGGATTCTCGAGAAGGGGGACCTGTTCTAACTCCCTGCTCTATCTCAGAGTTAACAAAAATTACAATTTTTCAATAATTTGAATGACAGTATTTTTGCTATTAAATGCTTGATGAGGAAAAGTGATGCCATGGGGTCCAGCATCCTCCTTTATGTGACGTGGTGCAGGGAAAGAGGTGGAAAATGTCACCTTGTAAGGCTTTTAAGGAATTGTTTCCTGGGGCTGGAGAGCAGGCTTTGCCTTCCTGCTCGAGCTCATCTGCTGAAGCTGAGCAGGGGACGCTGCAGGGTCATCACCAAAGACTTTTGCACTCTGGGGTTGGTGTCCCTTGTGTCCCCTTTGGAAGTTGTATTTGCTGTGCCAAGGGGACTGGTCGGGCAACGGAGGTGGTAATGGAATTTAGCAGTTGAGGAGACTCTGAGAAATCACAGAGCATGTGAAACATAATTAAAGAAATAAACCGGGAGCATCTGCCACCATCCCCTGTGGATGTCCTGCCAAGCAGAGTCACGTCTGTGCCCCTGGAGGGGCACCAGCCCAGCCCTTGCTCACAAATGCTCCTGGTGGGCACAGGGTCACTCCAGGTTCTGCCACAGGATCCGTGCCCGAGGAAGCTCTACACGACAGAGAGGGCTGGTAAGTGGAACTCAGTGCACAGAAACATTCCTCATGGTGGTGCTCATACTTACAACCTTCATTACCGTATTTTCAGGGGGCATAATAATCACTGATGTGTTTATTGTGCCCTTGTGAGTTTGGGCAGGGACGTTATCCTTTTTCACACACATGGAATTGAAACACAGGAGCACAAGTACTGAGCTCCAGCTCGTGGGGGAGGGCTGCCAGAGACCTGGGCCTGTGGCTTTTCCTGCAGGATCCTGACCCGTCTTCTTGGCTTTGGGTCCTTGTCCACGGTGTCTGAATAGCAGATGAGTTGTGCTGGGATTCCTCTGTAATCAATAAAGGGAGACAGGGATCTCCAAAGGAAAATTCTGACCTCCCAAGGGGTTTTGGAGGGTGTCTACAAAACTTGCCTGCTCTCGTTGAAATGCCTAAGAGAGACTTTTGCATCTCTCTGCTCTGGACACTCACTAAGGATAAGATTTGATTCAAAACCACCATGAAACAGAACATTTCCCTTTTTGCCTCTGCTGAAGAGGCCCAGCACAGCTGTAATTGACTTTTGAAGATGCTCCATCATGCTTACAAAATGTGACTGTGACTTAGAATGACAGGAGGAGCAGAAACAAGCAAATAAAAAGCGGCCTTGATGAGATGTGAGGTTCAACAAACAGATGTCCTGCACTGGATTTTTTTGCAATCCAGTCACCCTCTAAATACCTGTGAAGTTCTTATCACTGTGAACAATTGTCCTTTTTGGTCTCACTATGAACAATTATCCTTCTGGTCTCAGAGTTGGACAGGCAGGATGACATTAACCTTTTCTGTGTCCATTTCAGACTTTAGTTTTTGAAAGTGTGAGTAGAGGCTTAGTTGAGCGTTTTTAAAGAAACTGATTTTAAATCGGGTAGATGATAAGAAGAATCTCTTTCAGAATTTACGAAGTTTATATTTTGCATATTCCATACCGAGGCCATTTCTTTTCTTGTGACATCGCAAAAAATGAAATTAGTTTTTGAGTGGGAGGGGATGATGCTGAAGGTGTTCTCAGAATAACGTGATTTAGCTTTTGGGAAATATTAAAGCATGACTACATTGGACCTTTTTATGTTAGACAACAGCAGTTTTTCCATTCCCCACTAAATACTCCTTTCAGATTTCTCATCTTGCATGATATTGCCTATTTCATGCTTCTGACAAAGTGGCTGAAACAAGCTCTTTCCTCAAACTCATGATATTTGTGGATAAAGGATTATAGTATTTTTTATGCAATGAATAAATTACAGCATTGTTTAGGACGATGCAGACAAGGTGTTGGGGTTTTTGTCTGATGCCACAGCAAAGGTTTGTGTCAGAGTTCAGAGGGTATTCAAGAGCACTGTGCTTGGATCAGTAGGTTTAGGATCTAAAGTGGTCTGGAATATACACTGGAATATTTTCCTATTCTATTTTTCATACAGTATTTTGGCTGTGTGACCTATTCCATTGTCACATGGCAATATTTTAAAATAAGTGAGCAAATTCTCTTATTTAGAGGGTACTAAAATCCGTATCTTGCTGTTGTATAGACTTGTGTGATGGCACTGCCATTCCACGCTCCTGGGTTTTGGCAATAATGCACCTGCCTTTCCTGGAGAAAGGAGAGCACACCGGGTTCATGGGAACACTTCAGTGCAGGAGGGTGGCTTGGGAATTGGGCTTCTCTTGGCAGCATCGGAGAAAACCGAGTGAGACTTCACTCTTGGGTTTAGTGGTTGGCTCTTTGTTTTTATTTGACCCATTAGGAATGGCAAAATGAGAGAGAAAAAAATCAGGTTGATTGCTCTTCAGAGAAGAGCTTAGACAACAGAATCTCTCCACTCCAGTGACTCTGGTACATGTCTGACTTGATTGTTCCTGTCCCGTTGAAATATGGACAATATCTTGACTGAAATACATTGGAGGAATATGGAAATGTGAAGTACAGCTTTTGTGAAAATCACAATCTCTATTCCCTGTAGCTACATCTACACTTGTTGATTCTTGTGACTGTGATGCAATTGATAATCTCTAAAAATGATTCTCCCTGAGGTGTGGGGATTGTGCCTTCCCCTAATGGATGAGCAGAGCTGTCAGCTCCTCCCAGACTTGAGGCAGATCAAGGTTATAATTTTTAACTTTTGGTTTGTTTGGTGTGTTCAGTTGTGTTTTTTTTCCTATGACTGCGAGTTGAGTTTTATTTTCCAAAATAAAATTCCAGGGGAATGCTGTAGCCTCCTCTGAAGGCATTCAACTGCTCCATCCCTGAGTGCACCTCACACCCAGCCCAGCTTTCTGAGGACGTGAGGTTCAGCCTGTGGTCAGTTCCTCTTCTCCCTGCAGTGACTTCGGCATTTCTAAACCTGTTCGCAGAGCAGAGCAACGTCTCAAAGTCATTGTATTTTATGAGTTGCATAATTACCGGTGTCTGGTTATGGGATGGGGATACCTCAGTGAGGAAAAGATGGACTGGGCTCATTTGATGCCATTTCTCTCTGTTGGCAGCAGCAGTGGGACAAACCACAGCATTCGCTGTTGTCCTTTGCACAGTGAGGGGCGTGAGGTGGTGTGGCAGAACAAAAAGTGATCATGGCAAACCAAGTTTCAGTAGTTCTCTTGCTTTGTGCAACAGATCATTGTTTCTTTTTATGGGGATTCAAATGGAAAAAGTGGCTTAGATGGAAAAAAAAAATAAATCTCTACTTAATGTTTCTCTTGATACTTCCAGCAAATGGGAACATAACAAAATTATTGTGTTTCTTGAAAAAATTTTGGTTAAATTTAACTTTGTTTTCTGCTTAAAAAGGGGAGGGGGGGAGTGATAATGAATGTCATTTGAAAATAGAAGTGTCCTCGGTTTCCTGTTTTCAGTAGGCTTAAGATAATTCATTTGTTCTACTTGTAGTTTGTCAATCGATGCCTCCCTTCCAAAACTGTCTGTGGGCTGCCTTAGCCAGAGTTTCCTACAGTTATTTTTGCACTATTGTTAAACAGAACCATGCAGCATGTTGCTTTTTCAATTTACTGCGTGGGATCTGCACATAGTTTTCCATTGTGGCATATTTGTGTGTTTGTCACTTTTATTGTTTATATGCCAGCATATGGCCAGAAAAAAACAAACTTCTTTCCTCAGTTTTCTTCTTTTGTATTGTTTAGTCCACAGCGCCTTTACAGCAACAATTTGTAAAGGTCGGATTCCTGTAATGTAATGGGTCTGCTTGAAAAAAGAAGGAAAACTGGGAGAATACAGCTCAGGGATTAGTGGATGTTTAGGAATGGGTTTATTTTCCTACCCAAGGCTGCACATAGATCAAAAAAGCCAATGCCTGTTTTTACTTAAACTTCAGTTTGGTCATTTAGGCTCATAAATCTCACCATGCCACTTGCACAGACAGTGCCTGCATCAAGATCTTCTCTAGAGCAAGAAGAGCTCTTCACGTCACCAAAATCTGCCATCGTGGATATCAGCGCCTGACAAGGACCAGATGTTTGCATTTGTGGGATATGGAACCCCAAACCCAGCAGTTCCCACACCACTTTTTGTCCAACTACTTCATTATTGAAGTTGATCTAAAATTGACCAGATGTATATGGGTTTTTTGTTTTGCTTTTTTTTGTTGTTTTTAACATTACTGACAGTGTAGTTGTTTTGTTCAATTTTGAGGTTGTAGAAAAGACCATTTTTTCTTAATTTCTGTTTGGCATCAATGCTTACATGACACTCTGATAATTTCTTGGTTTATCTACTACTATAAATCAATACAAACTAGGCCATATCCATGAAGTTATTAGCTCTGTCATTCCATAGATTATTGGCACCCTCTGGCACATGGTTTGGCTGTAATTTGAGGCAGGAATGCTGTTGTTAGCATGGCTCCTGTAAGACAAGGAGTTAAACTTTAAAGCAAAATAATCATTCACTTGCAAAACTCTGCTTTCTTGTAAGTGCACTTCCAATGTACCACATATTTTCAGCAGTAACCAAGGACCAGTAACTGGTTTGAAATCCCATTCAACAGATGGATCATGATAAATCCATGATGTTGGCTTCTCCTGGATTTTCCATTTGTTGGAAGCTGTTGCATACCACACAACGCACCACGTGAAAGCCTGCTGGAAACAAAATACTAATTTTCTCTAATTTCTTTGGTTAGTGAAGTATTTTCAAGAATACCAACAGTGATTTGAGGTAAAGAATTCCTGCAGCAATTAGGATTCATTTACTACTGGAGCATTTTATTAATTACACGTTTGTAGCCACATGGATGGTCACAAAACCATTCGCACAGGTCTGAATTTCGAGATTCGTACACAGAAGATTCAACGTAAACATGGAAATGTTAAACTACTCATCTGTAGCCTGCAAAGAAGATAACAAGAAGGATTCTGTTCTCGGTGTGATTTGTGAACAATGCTAAGTAAATATTCGTCATTAATATATAATAACCGTTGCTTTTGGCAGTTCACTTTTCATTTAATTTGATAATGTGTCCAGTAAATGAAGTGGTACAGGCTGCAGTGTTTTGCCATCACAATTGCATATTTTCAATCATTGTTAAATGAAGGCAGCTCAAGGCAAAGCTTTAACCCCCACTAGTTTTTTGTGTGTGATAAAAAGAGAAGGCGCTATCAATCTTTATTGTCTGTCTCGCTTACTGTAATTGCATTCAATAGTCCACTGATTCTGTTGTCTGTGCTAATGTCAGGAGCAGGGAAGAGCCAGATGCTCAGACTTGATCAGATGCATCCAGTGGCCACTTTGATAAGTTGGCAGCGAGGCTCCGGCTTCGATGATAAATTGTGAGTGCTGCAGATTATGAGCAGCTGAACACCGCGAGTGTGTGTGGGGAAGCTTCATACCTGCTTGGAATGTGGCATCCCAGTGCCAGCCAAAGGCCAGCCCAGGGGTTATTCCAATGCATCTCATGTGGGGAAGGGGCCAGGGAGTTGTATTCTCATGGACAGCAACACAACAAAAAACCCCAACGGCCTCAGAGTGATTTGAACGTGACATTGGGTAGTCCCAACACTGTAAAATGTGTTTCAAAATAGTCTCCAGTAGTTATGGTTATCTGATTGAACGGGAGAGCTTTGGAATTACGTTGTGCCATGCTTTAATCCCTCTTAAAAGTTGTGTTTTCTTGGCACCTTTTTTTTTCCCCCTCTAATTTGAAGTGGTACCTGGAATGTTTTGCAGAGTAACAAACAATAACGCTTTAGTGCAGTATGAACAGTGATACATCTTTGTGAGGAAAAACCTCCAGTGTAGACAAGGGGACTATGGAATAAGTTGCTTTCTACAAGTTCTTTGCACCTTTAACGTTCCTCACATGTTATTTAAGCTCTTCAGTGAGTGTCATCCCTCAGGCAAGTAGTTAAAGGAGATCTCAAAAGGCCCAGAAGTCTCCCCTTCACCCAGCTCATATCATTTGTGCAGCAAGTGCTCCTATTTTCCCCTCAGGACTGATGTCAAAGGTGTGATCCTAACTGTAGATGGTGCTTACGTGTGGTATCACGTGTGCCTGACAATTTCAGATTGTGTGTGCAGCAGTCCTAGGTTTTGTTTGGTACAATTTGATGTTTTTTGGGTTGCTCAAGGAGAGGACAAGGCAATCCTTTCGCCATCACTTCTCTTGGATATTTTAGGCAGCTCTTTTGACTGCTGCAGGTGTGTAGGTACAGCAGCCTCACCCGGTGCAGTGCAGCCACATGATAAATAACCTCTGCTAAGGCTCTGATGTGTACATAAAAGAATCATTATTTGAGGAAGTTTGGAAAACTAAAATTAGTTCCTTAAATTCAACAGCACCTACTGTTGCCTTTTTTTTTCCCCCATTGCATTTTGTTCAAATTAATTAAAGTGCACAGATGTTCAATTAATGCCTAAAAAAATCCATGGCTACAGCTGTGAAGCAATGTTGTTGAGATTTAACATATCTAATAATGTTTCTCTCTTTGAAGAAATTCTATTAATGACTCTCTGCTAAATAACTTTGCATTGATAAATTAAAGGAAATGTGGAGTAAACTAGAAGGAGATGTCAGCTGTCTGCTCCACTTATTCATGAGAATAACAGAGAAGCCCAAAATAAAAGATCTGCTTCTCATTTTCTTATACTAACATGTGGAAGAACTCTGGTTTCTAGGCAAAATGTATTGATTTAGCTGGAAATTATCGATACCTCTCTTGCAATTCGTGGAGAGGTAGCTTGAAAAGCTGCCATGGAAAAGCCAGCTGCTAACACTAGGCATATTGGGATTGTGAATTCCTTCAGTGCTGCTTTGTAAGGTGGAGTAACAGCAGTCTTGTATGTGAGGTGTGGTAACTGTTAATACCACGGGGGCTTTTAATTTACATTGTTAAATTCTGGTATAAAGCAAAAGAGCTCAAGATAATGTAGGAGATGTGGTGATAACAGCAGAGATGTTGCTGGACCAGGAACTGTTTGAGGGGTGGTTGTGCTACTCAGGAAAGGGTCTCAGATACAGGACAGTGAAGGTAAGTTGGACGTGAGGGCAACAAATACCTTGTGTTCTGTGGGGTGTCCCCAGTTTCTGAGCAGAACTGATTGAGACACATGACTTTATCTAGTGTGAAGAGTAAAAGAGAGTAAACAGAAAAAAACCAGTAAAAGAGTAAACAGAAGAGTAAAACAGAATTAATACTTAGAATTGTCACAGTTTCTCAGCTAGTGTCAGAGAAAGGTGACAGTTGGTGTCCAATGGAGGGCTAGATTTCACCCCCTCCCCCCCCCAGTAAAGGCACCAGCAATCCTCCTTTTCACTTCATCACAGAGGATTTTGCCCCTGAGTTATGTTGTTGGTAGCATTTCTCTTTCTAAGCATTAATTAGTAGCCCAGAAAAGACTGAAGCCACGAGCCAAGTCCTGTGCTCGAGGATGTCACGTCCTGCTTTTCAAACACCCGGGCAGTTGCTCAGTTTGTATCTTCTGCACAAAAATCAAGACATTTTCTGACAAAGAAAATTACCAGTAAGATCATGTTCAGTAAAGTGAAATTGGGCTTCGTGCTGATGTTTCCTGTGTTAGGCCAGAGTTCCAGCTCCTAAATTAGAGCAGCTCCACTGGAACTGAAAAAGATCATTTATACAACTGTCCCCTTGATTGTTTTGACTCCAAATATCTAGACAACTGCTTAGAGATACTGCACATGGGCGTTTTTATTCTTATGTACTTGCTATTAAATCAAAGCTAAGTAATTTTTACAGTCTAGTTAGTTGTAAAGGAATACCCCTTAAAATTCCCTGAGGAGTTTTCTCCACATTTGACAAGTTGTTTTCTACTTGCGGTGGAGCTGTGTCGTTTGTAGTGTGTTCTTACAAGCACCCATTGCTTGTGCATCCAGGAGCGGGGAGTTCCTTTATTTTCAGCTCTCAGGTAGCCTTAGAAGCAATAATCATACCTGTCTCTTCCAAGTGACGTGGCTTCACTGGATAATTTTGGAAATAATTTGATTTGCAGATGGTCTGCTAGCCATGAGTTCAGTTTTCTAGGACTTGCTTTCTGAAACCTTTACCAGAGCAGTAGATAAGAGATAGCACCTGATTTTTGTCTGGGGCCAAAAAATGGCGTTTCGTGTGTGAAAAATATTGTCTGTATGTTTTTGCAGCTGTAAATAATTGGGAATAAACGTAATGGCTGGAGCTGTTGCTTCATTTGTGTTTGCAGCTGATTGCAGCCCAGTCTCACTACTCTAAACAGATCCCTGATTCTGCTGTCAAGGGAAGTTACTCATTCCCAGTTGAGCAGATCAGGATCTGCACATCCACCTCCTCCTGGATGGGGATCTCAGGTGGGACACAAAGGGGAAAACTGAGAGCGCATGGAAAGCAAAAATATGTGTCTAATATCTTCCTTAAAGAGTGGGGGAAGAATCAGGTTTAGAAATATTCTGATGCTCTTCTCCAATGGTGCAACATTCAGAATTACTGTGCCTAGAAACTGTTGGCTGTAAAGGAGAAAATTCTTCCCTTTAACTCAAAAACCTTCATTTCACAATCAAGCATCTAAAATTAAAATTTCTTTGAGATAAATTGTCTCAAATTGAGGAAGCAAGCCAATTTGCTTTTA
>WAAG01026892.1:3311-24933 GCA_013390105.1 Tichodroma muraria | reverse complement strand
CTAATAAAATCCGTATGAGAAGAATTTCTGAAACATCTCAGAAGCATTAGATTTGAATTTCATCCTGAAAAAGTTTAGGCATGAAATTTCTCTTGCTTTGTGGTGTGTTATGCAAGGTAAACTTCTCTTAGCTATGGGACAGGAGCCCGAGTCCAGAGCCTTTGGAAGTCACCAGCAGCTTTGCAGTTGAATCAGCAGATCTGGGATCATATTTAATGAACTTGTAGTATTTTAAAAAATAAAAATCTCCTTTTTTCTCTTTTGCTGTTAAAGCAATTTCAGAGCAGTGGGGTCAGATTGAGTTCTGTCATGGGAACTCAGTGCTCTGATTTCTCACTTTGTGCAGTAATTCCCGCTTGTGTTAAGCTGAACATTGTCACTGGACATTGTGCTCTTGATGAGCTGAAAATCTTCACCTTTGGAAGGAGACCAGTGACTGTACGAAATGAAAGTTGTCAGAGACAGGCTTTAAACTTTTCCCTTTTTACTTCTCATACGGATTTTATTAGTAGTGATCTGGGCAGATTTGAACAAAACCCTGCTGATGCTTTTTATGCATTTTCCTGTGTTTGTAGAATTGGTTTGAGTTATGTTACAGAGTCTGGAATGTAAAGTTCCCTGGCTGTAGTGGGTTTCTGTGTTATATTTTAAAATATCTGCATGCTGAGATATCCAGTAATGTGCTTTTTCAATAGGAGTTTGGGGAGAAAGCTCAGCATTTTGAGCACATGCTGTAAATTCTTAATTTGTCTTGCCCTGGAATTTTCAAGGAGTATTTGTGGGTTCCTGTGAGTGTTGTCAGCACGTTGTTGGGGAGGGGATTCAGTGTATGTGTGGTGGCTGTGAACAGGTCCATGAAAAGCAGCCACAGAAACTTCCAGGAGCATTTGTGTGGTGAAGTCTAACAACATCACTGGGGATCTGCACAGATGTTAAATGGCTGTCACAAAAAAAAAAAAATCAGAAACGTTCAGGTGCCGAAAATTATTCAAATTATGTAAATATTCAGATGTTTCATACAAAAATAAGAAGATGCCACCTTGTGGTAAGAAAGATGCTTTAGTGTATCCATGAACCCTTTGGGTGAGCAGGGTACATGTCTGAAAGCTGGCAAGGATTGTTAAATTCTTTTTTAAGCAATAATTTAACAAATAAAATTACATTTTGGGTCAAGAAGTACATGGCCAAACTTCCCCTTTCCCATGCGTTTTCCTCCTCCTCGTGTCCTCAGGGTCTTCACAGGAGTGCTGAAGCAAAGGCTGAATATTTCCCGGGTTTCTCTTTCTGTGTCTTTTCCAAGCTGTTTGCTGTTATCCCAGAAAATTGGGGCTGGGAGGAGGGACCCCTTTCCCCCGGACACAGCTTTGGGGGCTGAGCCTCTTTTTGGTGTTGGTGTTTTGGGGTTAATTGTGTGGCCAGGCTGAGGAAGCAAAGTCTTGTCTCTCTTTTATACTCAGCACTTCGAGCAACTGTGATTTGATTTGCGGCCAAACTGAAAAAATATGGAAAAATAAAGGTTTTGAAAGATGGATAAGATCTCTAAATTTATCTAACAGGCAGACAGGGCTAATACCTGTGGTATTATAATGGATTTCCGTTCTTTATAATGGATTATATAAAGTTTGTCTTTGCCTTTGCACTTACTCAAACTCCATTAACAATTTTAAGGTGAATTGTGTAACCTAACAACATCCTCTTTCTCACCAGGATGCTCTTCTTTAAATGTGTTTGGATCAACAAAAAGAAAACGAAACACCCCTCCCCAAACCTTACGTTTTCTCTTTATTTTATTATTCTGTATTCTGTTTGTGCGATTTGAATAATCTAATTTATGAGCCACACACTTAGTGAAAGCACAGCACAACTGCTTTCATGTGCATGGCAACAAACTGCTGTTGTCTGACTGTTTGGGTCTCTCTATTTTACACGTTGGTGAGCAGGAGTAAACTANGGCTAAATTTATATAGCAATAATAATAATAATAATAATAATAATAATAATAATAATAATAATAGGGCTAGCAATTTTTCCCCAATTTGAAGAAGTATTGTGCTCGTAATTAAAACATACTTTCTCTTAACATAATTTATTTCCTTGCATAATGTAATTTGACAGAGCATTATAAATGTATATCTCTATGCTTCATGACCCCATTATGAGGACAATTTTTCCATAGTAATTCATTTGTGTTGTGTTTCTTCTTGCTTTCTGATTACACAATCAGTATTGAATTGTGCAACCAACATCCTGATTAAAATTAGACAAAAACCTGTACAGCTCAGCTCCCTGAAAATCTCCTCTTGTTCCCCTAAAGACAATGGCAAAATTCTTATTTGTTGGAGGAGACAAAGTTATTAAAATGGATTGCAAATGGGAAGAGAAGAAGGTGGAGCCCTAGCTCCCCATGGGAGGAAGGCAGGGTAGGAAGTATCAGCCACAGACACAATTTGGAGAAGTATTGCAGGAAAAAAGGAAAACCATTAGAAAGCTGGGATTGACAAGAGGGATTTGGGAGAATGTTTCTCATTTTTTTCCCCAGATTTTAGGGTCACACCGGAGGTACATTTATTTTTTTTTTTTCACAGCAACGATTTATTTATTGAGAAAATAACTCCAAAATGAAACAAAAAGTGATTTTTGGGCAGGAGTGCCAAATTGTTCCAAATGCACAAATAATTTTATTTTTTATTTTATTTTTAATTCTATTCCGTCACCAGGCCTAGGAATCTGGTGCTGCTGTGGGTTTTGCCTACCCTGTTTACAGCTGCTGTGTTTCCAGCCAAAATGTGCTTAGGAAATAATATGAGCCAGCCTGTTCAGCCACTTGAGAAGGGTTACAAAATCATTAGTCTGGACTAATTTTTGTGCTTAAAATTAAACACACATTCTGGCAAATAATAGGATTGAAGTCTGAATTGTGCATCTTTTTGTCTGGAGTTCAATTTCCTTGGTTTCTTTTATGCTCGTTTTTCCAACTCTTTTTTAAAGAATATAGTATTTGATTATTTAGAAAAGCAAAATTTTTAACAATTTCTTGAAAATATTAACAAGATGAATGCCAGTTGTATAAGCATATTTGCAGTGCTATGTTGGTCTTGGAAATAATCAACTAAAATAATTAGATCTTTGGCCTTGAGACTCAAACATATCCAGAAAAATGGAGAAAGGGAGTTGCAGCTTTTCCCTGTGAACTTTGGCACCCATATTTATTGATTCATTTGGTCATTTGAGAATGGGTTTAGATGGAGCATGGGCTGCCCACAAGCAAAAAGAACAAATTAGTCACAGATATTAGAAAATGGGGCCACAAATCTTAGCAGTGGGCCAAGTTCAGCAAAATGCTGATTAATACCAATTACTAATTAAAAAAAAATTCATTCAAGCAGAAGTTTGGTCTCATGGTCCATACTTTAATTTGTGAGCTGTGAATTCCTAATTTTAATACCCTATTTTTTCTCATAGCACACATAGTTTTATATTAGCTCCTCTTACTTCCTATAGGAATAACACTATTTACTCCCGTGCTACTACTGGAGATGTCTTAACTCCAAGTAGTTGTAGTTAGAACTGGTTGAGAAATGGGAACCATCTTATGGAACATTCTGACCAATTCTAATTATTGCCCTTAATGTATCGTTGCAAAATTTGAAACAGGATTTCTTTGGAAGGTGTGACCTGCTCTTTGAAAGTAGGGGAAAATACTTATTTTTAATCACCTTCATCTCAAGAGCTGTAATTGAGGTTATGAAGTTATAGTGGATTAACAGGTTAGTGATATTTTTTCAATATGGAGAAAAAAATTCAGCAAGTTTCCTATAAAAACTTTACTAAGTGCTCAACCTTTGAACACAAATGCAAGATCAAATGTTTTAAGTTCGGGCCATAAGCTTCACATTAGAAAGTAATCATGAGATGTTTTGGTGATAAAATCTCTCTCATTTGAAAATGTAATTTATTAACCAGCACAATATCTATTTCAGGGCATTCTATTCAAGCTGCAATAAAGATTTTCATAATATTAGAATAATGTGCCGATATTAAGTGTGCCTGAGTGAAAGGCTTTTCTCTTGGCTCACAATCGTCCCTTTGGGATGCAAACCCCGAAACCAGGGATGTTTCAAACAGGAGCAGCTGTTTGCTGGTGGAACCGAGGGCTCCCAGCACTGCTGGAGGGGCTGTGAGATCCTTGAGCTGCTCCCGCTGGCCTCGGTCGCTTCTCCCGCTGCCCTGGGCGTGCAGGACAGGTGGACGCCGACGGATGAGATCCTTCCCAAAGCCTCTCCCAGCAAGGGCTGTGCTTCCTGTAGGGGCCTGCCCGGGGTGAAGGGTCTCAGGGAGGCTTGGGAATCCCTTCTTCTGCACTTCCACCTCATTCCTGCCTCTGCTCCCTCCTGTCTAGCTCCACACTGCTGTTGGCTCTGCATACAGTGGAATACACGTTTGATCCAAAGGGACGGGAACAGGTGGAAGTCTTGGGATCGTACTCTGTTATCTCTTTCTGTGCTTGGTGAAGGAAGAGTCAGGGAAATGAGAGCAAAGTACTAGTTCTGGGCAAAAAAGAAGCTCCTTGCAGTTCCTCTTGCATTTGCATAATTTTCTTTACGTTGTAAAAATAATTTAATGCTGCTGCAACGTCTGGTTGTGGGAAGCCTCGTGGAAAGGCAAGAAGTACCTGACAGCACTTGAACTGTGCTATTTTGCCTGTGCTGTAATTATTTTCATTTATGAAATTCTAAATTCGAAATTCTGTTTTAAATATTGAATATTTCTGGTGAACTGACAGCTTGTGCTAGCTTTAGGATATGCCTGCGTGGTAATTATTCATGAGAAGAACAGCTGAAAACAAACTCGTTATACACCTTGGCAAGTCACTGTGATTTGAATTCTGTGAAATTTCCCTATGGCCATGTGACTTTATTCTAAAGTACTCTAACAGTGCAGATGTCCAGAATGTGGTAGTTGTTACAAATGTTATTCCTGTAGTCAAAGTTTGGAATCATCAGTGCTTCANAAAAAAAAAAGTAGAAGAAAAAAGAGAAGGGGAGAAAAGACTGATGATAGAGGGTGTGTTTTGAGTGTTTGTCACATACTTCATTATGTGCAGTTCTCATACATTACCAGATATATATCATAGGGGATATATCTCAGTGCATGTTCAGGGCATAGAATGGAATTTACAGTGCCTGCAAGAACACCCCGCTGAAATGCACTAAGTGTTTGAAATATCTTGTTTAAGCCATGATACAATAAGCATCAGCCCTGACATTTTTGGAAGTTTAAAAGTAAGATAATTTCTGTGTAACATTGGATGAAGAATCAAAATGCTTCAGATTTAGCTAAAAATAAAACATTTCTCTACTTTCGCCTTTTCTTTTTCTTCTCCATATGGCTCCTGAAGCATTCCTTCATTTAAATAGGTTTTAGAGCTCTTTCCTTAAAGCTCCTGAAGCATTCATTGCCTTTGAGAAAAAAAAACATTTTAGCATGTGCTATTCTTGTTATTCTAATTAGAAAAAAACAGCTGGTCCTGTGCAGCTCTGACTGGAGTCTTTTTCAACACATTGTTCAGATTTTTTTTCTCTTTTTCTGTCAAGCCACAGGCTACCACCTCTCCACATCCCACATGAGGCAGCCCCCAAACACCTGCATGTGCAGCCTGAACCCGCACATCTGCCAGGGAGCACAAAGAAAACACTTCATTGGCCACAGGACACGTACATCAGGTTATACATATTAGGAATATCTATATTCCCAAGGAGCTGGAAGTGACACCGAGCTAATGGCCAGTGGCTTCCATTGCCATCCAGAGGTATTTTTTAGGTGCCTTTACTTGCATTCCTGCTCGTACATGTAAACCAACTGAGCCGCTTTCATTTAAAAAAGGGAAAAAAGGTAATCAGCCTTCAGTTAGGATTTTGATATCTGTAAATGTGTGTGCCTACAAATAATCATTGGAGCTGATCAAAGTCCCACTCGCTGTTGCTATGGAAATGAATCCCCATTTTGTTTACGGATGGGTATGCGCCACATGACAAGGAATGATGTCAGGTGGAAAGCTGAGATAAATTAAATTTGTGGTCTGAAGTTATTAACATATGTTTTGTGTGAGGGTGTGCATGTGTATTAACTAAGAAAGGGAAGATCCAGAAAATTCTGTTCCTTTAAAATGACAGGGAAACAGTGCCTTCAACATAAATCATGGCATAATTTCTTCCAGTGGGATGAAAGAGACGCAGAAAGGTTGGGGCAAGGGTGTTTCTGTGGCACGTCCAAATCCATGGAGCTGTTCTTTAATAGTCCTACTCATTGTTTAATTTCCTTCTCCATTGTTTCCTCCTGTGTGAGTTCCATTTGTTGGTCAGATTGCTCTCACAACTGTCCTGAACTTTGTGTCTGTGTGTCTTGCCCGAATGGAAAGTCAAAATTTATTTCTAGCTCTGAGTAAAAAAGTCATTACATTTATTTACAAATAAAATGAAACAACTTGTGCATCTGAGGAATAAACTGCATTAATCCTTCTGCAGAGTGTGTACGGATTAGTTAAGAAACACATCAGAAATGTGAAATGAGAAGCACTTGTCCCACGATAACACCGGATACAGCAGAGAAGAGGAACTACAGACAAACTCAGCCAAAGCTTAAGGGTTCAGGCAGCCCAAAACAATGCCAGATCTTTCTCTTCCAGAGTCTGACTTGTGGAACATAGAATATTAGACCAGAAATGCAGAATGTTAGACAAGTACCAGAGACTGCAGCAGTTCTGTTGCTCCACAAAACACCTCTGTTAAAAAAATGCCCCGAAGATGCTCTGACATTTCCGTACATTTATATGTTGATATTTAATACAGGATCAACACTGAATTTGCTACTTTGAAGGCCACAGAGCGTTTTTCTGTTTCTTTAGAAACACAATAATCTCTCTAATTCACCTGCCACGTGGTGCTGTACCACCTAGCAATAGGTGTGTAATTGAGGGCAGAATTTGACCCTTTGATTCTGTAAATCACATATGATCATTACAGAGGGGCTCAGATCTTTAGACGTTGTATGATTGCCAGCTCACCAGCCACCCTTCCTTTGTCACATTATTTTTTTAGAGGCTGACACTCTAATGAAAGCAATACAAAAGGCTGCCAGAGCCCAGCTCAGAATGCCCAATTTACTTTGACTGCCATTTTCCAGAGCAAAAGTGTATTTCATTACTTGTATCGATATTAGGGTGAATTTACAACAGCTGATCTTCAGGACAGGGGCTACACCTTTCCACAGCTGTGCACCTTTGTGGTATCGTGTAAATAAAAATTATACAGTAGGAAAATGAATGCAGTGCTGAAGTTGGACTAATTGACTTCTCTTGGCTGTGTGGAGCAGTAGGATTTAAGCATTACTCAGTTTTCAGCCCATACACTTAAGCAGTAAGATTTCAGAAGATTTAGTGTGTGCGTCTTTGTGTGTAAAAGCAAAGCAAACCCCATTTTCCTTGGCCCAGTCTTCCAGAATAATCCCTGGTCCATCCATTTGTACTCATTACCTGGTGTCTGCAGCAAGGAAAGAAACTCTGCTTTTTGGCACTGTTTTGAAAATCTTGAATTCCTTTCTCTTCTGTCCTCCTCTGCCGCAAACTTTTTCTGTCCTCCTCATCTGAGCTACTTGGGGAGAATGAGCATTAAAGCAAACTTGTCAAATGTTAACCTGGCAAAGAAAAGGCTTGGAAATGCATTTTGTTCCCTGGAGAGAGGCTGTATTATTCCAAGGTGCCCTCTGCTGTGTCAAGAGCTAAAGATGCTTCACGAACCACACCTTGGCAGAGATGAGTGAGACCCTCCCTTCGAAAGGCTCCGACCTGTTGAGCATCCTTTTCATCATTACAGCATTGGAGCGTCTCGGATTAATCATCTCTTCCCACAAGTAGAATCTCCTTTTGTTAAGACCTTAGGGAAGCTAAACTTTTCAAAATACACGCCGGACGGGACTGAAGGGTTTTTTTTCTTTTCCTTTGGAACCCCATTCACCGGAGCAAACCTCCGTGTTCAAACTTAAAAAACAGAGGCAGCAAGGGTTTCAATTCAGAGGAAGAAAGATGCGCCGATCCTGAGATTCTGTGAAGATCTGGCATTCTCCTGAGCGCTGGAGAAATTTGTGAAACTCATTATCCCCCAGGCCAGCGTTTTAAAGAAATCCCTGACTATATCAAATTTAGCCTTGGCACAAATGGGTGTAACTAATATTAGAACCCTAAAAAGGATCTCATTAATCATCATTAAAAAACAATGCTTAGATATTCTTAGAGGTGGGATTTGGTGTTTTTTTGTGGAGTCAATTGAGGCTTAATTTTCTGTGTGGGTATTACATGCACAGATCTTGAGCCCCAAGGGATTTGTTCTGAGACATGACAGTGAGAACATATTGCTGCATGTGAAAAATACTTCTGCCAGTGGTGCTCAACAGAAAGAGAATTTTCTTGCTTCAGAACATGCTAAAAAAGACCTAAAAGGACAATCTCCCCTAAAAAAACCACCACACTATTACTTTTCAGCATGTTAGAACAGAATCTGAAATTTGGGGGTTGAAAACAAGCTCATTTTTAGATAGGCAGGTGTGTTGAGCCTGTAAAGAAATTGGATGCACAGAGTAAATTTGGGTACACAATACAAAGTTAGGCTTCCATGTGATTTACTGGGTTCATTTGCTTCCTTTTCTACTTTTATTCTGGATCTTTCTATTGTTATCCTTCCAAAAGGAATACAGTGCAGCAGATTCATCAGAGGCCATTATTTACTGATTCTGTATATTGTTTTCATAATGGTTGAACTCAGCAAATCATGAACTGATTATTGAGTTTTAGCAAGTGGCTAATGAATCATTGATGCTGGCTCAGGGAGAAAGAGATTCCTCTTGTTTCTGCAGTTCTGCAGGTTTCCAACAGATTTCACAACTACTTCCATTTATTCCTTTTATTTCTTCTTTATCTTCTTCTCTTAGAGTGTTACCTTCAAGAAACCCAAAGCCAGTGGCCATTTCAGTTGTGTCAAGTGTTTTTCACTGTGCCTTAGTGATGTCTACTGACTAAAAGCACATTTAAGAAAGAACCAACATTATTTGCAAATTTCATTATAGGCAAATGAGAAACTATCAATAAACTTTGTCACTATAAATCAGTGACAAGATGGCACTAAAATAATATGCAATTTCAAATGAATGATTTTAATAAGTTACCAAAACAGAATTGTTGATTAATACAGCATAACATATTCCATGTTATGGAACTGTAATGAATTATTATCAAAGATGCTATTTTATAGCTGTAATGTAGCAGTGTGAAAACTTTAATAGAGGCCTACAAAAAAGGCTCTTTTCCTTCTCATTTTTTATCTTTCAGCTTCTTGAAATGCCTGTCCCTACAGAATTGTTACAAGATAATAGAACTCAAAGATTTATTTCTGATAAAAGGTTTAAATTGCAACAGCAAAATATAATAGCCCAATAAGAAAACGGAATAGATATTAAAATAAAGAGGAAAGAAAAAGGCATAGACTTATTGCTTACCTGTCTATTCATGAAAATGGATCCATCATGGTGCAACTTGATAGTAGCTCCCTATAACCTGTATGCTGGAATTCAGGAGGAGAATAGACTCACGGGAATTATTAGAATCATAAAATGATCTGGGTTGGAAGGGACCTTAAAGCTCATCCAGTTCCACTCCTGCCATGGGCAGGGACACCTTCCACTGTCCCAGGCTGCTCCAAGCCCTGTCCAGCCTGGCCTTGGGCACTTCCAGGGATGGGGCGGCCACAGCTGCTCTGGGCACCCTGTGCCAGGGCCTCCCCACCCTCCCAGGCAGGATTCCTACCCAATACCCCACCTATCCCTGCCTCCAGCAGTTGGGAACCATTGCCCCTTGTCCTGTCACTGTCTGCCATATAAAAAGCCCCTGTCCCTGCCTTTTCTAAGCCCCCTTCAGGCACTGGAAGGGGCTCTAAGACCCTTCCCTTCTCCCAGCCTGGCTCCAGAACAGAGGAGCTGCAGCCCTTGGAGCGTCTTCGTGGCCTCCTCTGGGCTCACTCCAACAGCTCCATGTCTCTCCTGTTTCCAGAGCTGGATGCAGGACTCCAGGTGGGGTCTCAGGAGAGCAGGGAAGAAGGGGACAAGTAACTGGTTGCATTACAATGTGTGTGTTTGAACTCCACAGAAACAGATTTTCCTGGAAGTAATTTCTGTGTGGATTAAGCCTTATTTGTCCCTTTCACCTTTCCCTAGAAGAAAATTACCTTTATCATAATCTGCCAAATTTAGTTTGTTTTCGTTTCTACTCAACTGATATTGAGAATGGTAGATTTTTTTTTCCTTGTGGTGAAGGTGAAAAACGTTTGTGAAGTAAGAAATTCCTATATTATGCATTAAAGACCCCTCTCAAGTTTTTAGGGCTTGTGTAGAGCAGCCTGATGTGAAATCGGAGTCCTGGGGTCATGTGTGCCACTCCTACACTGGGGGAACAATGGTTTGGATATTTGCTTAGGGCAACATCCCAGTTTTTACCTTGGGAAAAGATGTAGGTTTGGATATTTCTTCTGTCCTTTTTTTCTGCTTTTCTAGGCAGAGATGGGCAGTTTCAGCATGGGAGGTTGAATCTTATTGGAGAAAATCTGTAGAAAAGATGAAGAATGGGGCTGGGAGGAGTGAACCCTTACGTATAAATTGGCAGGCTGGAATGTTTATAGTTTTGATAACACTTTGTTCCTAGTCTTGCTCATAAAACCACTTCATCATCAAAACCAAGCTGATTGAATTGAAAATGTCCATTTTCTGTAGTTTCTGTTGAAACTTTCCAAGCAGCTCTTGCAATTGCTCAGTAAACTCATGGGTTTGTGGTTCTTCAGCACCAATTGCCGTTTTCATCGTTATGCAAAATGAAGATTGCCAAGGGCTGATACCAAGAAATTTTCTGCCTTTTGCAGACCTCTTCTCTGAAAAGAGACTCCTGGTCTCATTTCAAACCCAAAATAACAGCCCTCTGATTTTCTGAAGTCTGGAATGGTCCCACTTTCCTGGTGCAGGAGGAGCAGGTACCCATCGCTGGTCTGAACTGTTTCCTCTCATCTGTTTTTCACTTCATATTTCACGGAAAATTTCTGCCACATATGGAATTGAACTGCAGCTAATAAGGTCTGATTGGAGTTTTCATGAGCAGCATCTTTGTCAGATTTGCTCAAAATAACTGAGAAGATACTTCAGATATTTTATATATTCTCTTTCAAAGATTAATGAGAAAACCTCCTTTAAAATTAGGAGGTAAATATTTTTCAGTCTTAAAGTCATTGTCTTTTTCAGTATGATACATCATTAAAATTATTTACATTCCTGATGAACACACATTTTCTAGGACAAAGACTGTGAAAACTTTGGGGAACTTTCTTTCGAGAGCTGAAGCAGATGAAATACCTGGATATTTTTTCAGGTTTATTAAATCCTGCTCAGGTGTTAAGCTGAAGTGTTTGATCAATTATATTTAAAAGAAATTCGGGGTGGTTTATTTTGTTTATTTTATTTCTTTTAGAATAATGAGATTAAAAAAAGAGACATCTGTGAAATGGTATCCCACTTTATTTACTCTTTGCTCCAGGCTCATCCAATCCAAAGCTTGAGTGTGTGTTGGATTTGATAAACAAGGCAGACAATTTACAGATCTGGTGCTTGTTGCTTCCCCCCCTTTTTACAGAGCTGCTTGTGTGAAGCCTTTTGGCTGCAGGAAGTTGGGATAATGCAAATAACCCCCCAGCCTTCCCTGCCAATATTCCCTTCTTCCTACTCCTGTCCAGACTGGGCTGTGTACCCAGAGGTGAGCTATTAATATTGCCTCTTTACAGCTAAATTATCTGACTCCAGAATTGTTCACAGATTCTATTAAAGACCCCTATTGAGGATTGCTTCTACAAATAGGCATTTTAATTCAGCCGGGTACACTAAGGTGTTACCTTCCTTTCATTAATAAAATGGAAACTCATAAAGAAAACCAGATTATCCTGAATTTATGATCAAGTAATTTTGTTTCTCTTAGCTCTGGTAATAATTGTGGAACATTATTTCCTTGCTTCTTTTCCTTTCTCCTTCACCTACCCAGACAATCTTAATTTCTCATGTTTATTTATCTTTTTTTTTTTTTCTGTTTTAATTTGACAGGAAAAGCTATCTAGGACCCCAGGAGGCAAACACGGAGAGTTAAGAATTGGTCTTTCCCATCTCCACCTTAATGAAACAATAAGTAATTGGTTCATATTTGCCCACATTTCAGAAATTCTAGGTTATTCTTTGCGTCCTACCTTAAAATTCTTAAAAGTGTAGTTTCTGGCTTTGGTTTCAATACATATTTTGCTTGGGTTTGGTTTTTTTTTTTCATTTTGTCATCTGCAATGCAAGATGATTCATCTCATCGTGACTCTGAATATTCAACTTTGTACCTGCACTTTCCTGATTCCCCCTCGAAACAAAGCCATCAGCTCCAGGTGCATGAAATTTCCCTACACTTGGGGTCCTCAACAGGGGTGAATCAGCAGAGTGTTCCTGACTCCAACCCCTCTCTGTGCCACTTTCACTCAATGGCAAGGCTTTCCCTTTTATTGCCACCTGCCTTTTTGGGGGAAAACTCCAATTTCCCCCCAGATTTTTCTA
Source organism: Tichodroma muraria (assembly GCA_013390105.1). NCBI lineage: Eukaryota > Metazoa > Chordata > Aves > Passeriformes > Sittidae > Tichodroma > Tichodroma muraria. Next base: position 12,264 of record WAAG01026892.1, on the reverse strand, counting down.
ATTTTTTTTTCCAATTTTGAATCCAGTTCTTCTGAAGGGGGACTGTGGTATGGATCACGTTCTGCCTGACACTTCCCCGCTGCAGAGCCCTCCTGAAGCACCTCTGCAGACACCACTTGAGTTGAGTGACTACTTCATGAGCTTCAGATGAAGTGTGCAGGGCTAAATTATCCTGGAGGTGCTTTGGCTCAACTTCCAGTAGCAGCTTGTGCTTCTGGGATGTCTTAGGGAGCACCCACAGGAAACATCCAGGGCATTTACAGGAACGTGAACAAGGGCAATGACATCACTCACCAGCTACACTTCAAAGATACCACCAAAATTTAAAGCATCTTTGTTTTTTGTAGCTTTTCATTCAGAGGTTGTTAATCTCTTCTAAAATAGCATCAATGAGATTTAAAATTTAATTTTGAAGCCTACACGCACATTAAAATTGAAATGTATTAGTCAGATTTTGATCGTGATCTATTAAAACTGGCAACAAAAGTGGAAGAGACAGATCTCCATTCATGTTACAGAAAGAAAATCTTCCTCAAACCACCTTTTTTCTCAGTCCATTGCAGTTCTGCCACGTGTGACCCAAAGGCCTCCTGCTCTAGAGCAAGTGATGGTCAGTGCCTGTTTTGGTACAACAGTGTGAAAAATGTTTTGCTGCTTATCATCCAGTTTTATCTCCGTGAGCTGTTACTGCCTTAAAAATGAATTTTCTTTATTTCAAAAATTGTTTTCTTTAATGAGTGGCATTCATTATTTTTGATAATCTAGTAACTGAAAAGTAGTTTATGAAGATGGCCTAATCTCACTTAATGTCTCTGTTGGTATCATGGACATAGCACTTCTCTTTCTAAATGAAATCTTTCTTGCTTACACATTCTTAACCTGCTCAAGCATTGAAAGCCAATAAACTACACATTTTCTTAATTTAGAGCTGTTGAAGTTGCTGAACAGAAATATTTTCAATTTGATATTACTTTCATAATACAGAAAGCAATAGCATGGAACCCCAGACAAAGCATTCCTGAAACATGGACTGAATTGTTGATTTCTTTTTCTTCTCCTTTATTAAGAATGCATAAGAGTTAAGGATGATGTTCCAACATGTCAAGTCCCGGAGAAAAAAAAAAAAATTATTCTATTTTTGCATTTTATCTATATTATCTCAAGAACAGGAATAGAAAACCCTTTATTTCAGACAGCCTCTACCTGACTCTTCTGAATGGAGTCAAGGAGAAAGTTCTGACTTAGTACACAATTAGGGCCAAATAGGAATGGGCCAATTGAGGGGAACAGGATCCTCCATCCTCATGTGGTGAGGAAGAATGTGAGTCTCATCTGCTTTTCCTTCAGCATGAAGTAATCTCACTGCAGGTTTTGTTTATCAAAGAAAGCGGGGTAAAAAGATAACACACTTCTCAAAAAGGAAATAAAAATTTAAGGCTTGACTCAAGTTCCCCTACCAGGATGGGCTTGATTTATCCTAGCTCTGTCTTTTGCTGTTAGTAATTTACTGTGAGCATATCATGTGCAGTGAAATCTACAGAAGTGACCTTAAATAGAGTAAATTTGGCTTGGCATGTTTAATAAAAGCTAAAATATTGCTGGCAGTGGAAAATCACAGGCCTAGAGACATTAAGATAGTTTTGAAATTTTTTTTGTTCTTTATTATTGCTGTCAGACTGCATTAAGTTCTGAAATTAGTCTAAAAAAATAATTATGCAAAACGCAAGGTGAAGATTCCATTAATTTTCCTAATGCGATCCAAAATATGGAGTTGCAGGTAAAGCAGCTCCCCTGCCTCAATCTGCGCACTGCAGGAAGTGCAGCTTCCTGCAGAATGACTTCACCTGCACAGAGCGTAGAATTTCTGCTGTGTGTACCATGAACTCCATGGCAGAGAAGCAAAAGTAATTTCCCTAATGACTGGTTGAAAAGCCTGAGATCTGCAGAGCATCCCCGTTTCATCTCTGGCAGAGCATCCGTGATCTCTCCCTGCCTGTTTGTGCCGCTGCAGCGTGTGACAAAGGCTCCTGCACCGGGCAGTGCTGAAATAAGAAGCACATGTCAAAACTCGGGCAGGGAGCTCGGAAAGGAAGGATTCTCCTGGGGAAGGATTGTTCAGTTTTGTAACACAACATTACCCTGAAAATGTCTCTTTGCTTTCCAAAGGACTTAGAACATTTTAAACAGACAAGTGCCTTCACGTTTATTCTCAAATGTACTGAAGTGCGTGGAAGCTTTTGAATCGCAGGTATGATGATGTGTAGCCACCAAAATCCCACATTTTAAAATATATCGCAGCACAGTTTGATTAGCACGACTCGCTCACTGTCATGTGTCCCTTTGGGCTGTCCCTGCCCTCCTTTCCCTTCTCCCTTTGCCTTTTCATCTGTGTGTGCCCAGCGAGGGCTCTGCGATGCTGGGTGAGGGCACAAAGGTGACAGCTCAGGTTTGGGGCAAATAATTTCTGTGCTGTGTCATGGGCAGTGCTTGTCCAAGGGGGCCAGGAGAAAGGGCTGTCCCTTTGTGCCAGCCCCATTCAGTGACAGGGACCCAGTACGGGTCACCGCAGTGAGGTTTGGGGTGCGCTGGGAGAGCCTGTGCCGGGTCCTATCGATGCCAGTGCAAAAGCTGCCTTTAATTTACTTTTGGTAGGATTAGACTGTTAATGAACAGGTCCCTGCCTGTGTTTAGGAAGTGTGCAGCAGGGAACTGCCTCGAAAGGAGCATCTCCGCTTGTCTACAATATTCTTTAGTGCATCTTGGTAAGAGCAGTGCTTCAAAAGTTTCTTCTTCCTTTGTTGTTAGAAGTCCAGGTTTAAAAGGTGCATCCAGAGTGTTACATCTTCTCCATGGGTTGTTTATCCTCCCTCTTTTTATGCCTGAATCTAAACCAATAGTTGTTATTTCCAGGACGTGCGCAAGACAAGAAATAGCTGTGTGTGCTCTCATCGTGTTTCTCTGAATCACAAGTTAATTACTTCAAAGTTTAAGTTTATCCTAGAAATTATTGCTCTTCTATTCTCAGAAATACATTACCATAGTTTATCACCAGCGTTGTCATTGACGATCTCCCTGTTCTGACTGGGATATTGATGGTCTTAAACATGTGTCAGATTCTCTGTGTGTGCGGTGGCTGAGAGCAAAGCTGACTTCTACAACATTTTACTGTATTATCCGTGTTTAACCTCATTAGTTTATAGATTACTGTGGAATACTTTGTGTGTGGAAGGAGCAAAGCAGCACCAATTTAATTCTCTGTGCTGCCTACACAAGTCATCAGTCCCTTTTGGTACTTCTGGAATGTATCTGTAAATGTTATTTTCAATAAACATTTAGCTGGTTCATTATTAAATCTTTCTATAAATTTCATTCTCTATAAGATGCTAAAAATCTTTAGAATTCATCAGCATGTCTTAATACTTGTGCTTGGCTAATGTTTTACATTTATAGGAGTTTTAAAAGGCAGGTGCAATGTGACATATCACAAGAAGCAAATTAAACTCTTGTAAAGCACAGCTGGAATGCTAAAAATGTGTATTTGTAATTTAAATATGTGACACCATCACACTGTAAAATCAGTTCATAATTAGAAAACATCTGTTTTTTTCCAATATGGTGTCTAATAGTATATTTAAATAATTTAGAATGCAATAAGGAGGAAAAAAAAAGTCAAGCTCCAGTAAGTGATTCAGGCATTTTTTTTTCCTTTTGTTTAAATGTCCTCTTCCAAGTCTTTAAGTAACCCATCATTTTGAAGCTAATTCTTGGTGCACATTATAATCACCATTGATGAAATACATATGCCAAACATATGTGCTGTTATGACCTTATTGTCAGTCAAGAAACAGGTTTTGTGGGTGCTATTGTTGAGAAGGATTTACACACTGTCATGTTGCTGCTTTTTTTCTTTTTTGATTATTGGAGAACCGTGAGTCAAATAAAAGTTGATTATTTTAACAGGGAAATTTACATGAATACATATATTTATATATAGTAAACACAATGATGGCTGAAGAGTTTATGATATCTGGAAACATACTTAAAGTAGATTAAGTACTGGCTTAAAATGTAGTGGGATCAATTCGAGTTTAACTAATAAAGTTTGAACAAAACCACAACTTCTCAAATGAAGTTAACATGGTAGATTAGCCACACATCTGTCAGCGGTGCTCACGTAGGAGGGTATTTATATGGGTGTGATGAAATTCCTAATGGCTGTTTTTATCCTGCCTGAAGTGTGCAAGCAGAGCATTCCCCCAGTTTATTGGCAGTAAACTCTGTCACCTTTCTCCTGCCACTGCCTAAGCATCTATTGAAGAGAAATAAAGGCCATACACACCTGAAGAGGTTTTGGGCTCTTTTTTCCCCTGGCCATACGTGTGCAAACGCTTGAAAGCCTTCCCACATCCAGGAAAATGCCCCAAAAGCACACTGGGCACAGCAGTCCTGCTCAGAGTGATTTTTCAGCTCGGGAGCTGGGCACCGGTGTTGGTCAATACCGTGAGGTCCATCTGTCACCTCCTCTCTGGGATGTGAGTGTTCTGGAGGAAAACAGTGTGTTCAGTTTATGTGCTTTCTCTTTTAAACGAACATAATTTTTGCCCTGGAAATGAGGAAAGAAAATCTAAAAGTAACTTTTGGGGGGCTCGAGTACATAAAGTTAATGTGCTGCAGTTTACATGCAGCTCTGTCTTGATCGTCTTTTATCAACCTTTGCTGCTGCAGCCCACCACAGGCTTTTCATCAGTTTATGCATTGTGTGCCAGGGCAAATAATGACAGAATATCTAGCTAAAGAAGGGGTACTTAATCAGCAATCAAGATTCAATTTGTTTTAATTTTAGCAGGTGTTTGTGAGGTACATTGATGGGAGAGATAATATGTACTGCTTTCATTAGCTCTCTTGTTTTTGTGCTTGAACATTTAAGAGCCAGATGTTCGGAGGTGAGCTGATCAGAATATTAAGTCTCCAGAGGTTGGTTTCCATAGTGTTTTACATTCCTTTCTTTATCTCCCTCAGTTCACCCTGAGCTATGAGGTGCAAGTGCTCGCAGTGACAGACTGCATCTCTGCTTCCTATTCAACTAAAGCTTTAAATTAGTCTAAATCTTTTTAAAAAAAAAGATCAACAAAAAGACAACAAAACCTACAAAAATTAAACCCACAGAAAACGACTTTATTCTAATAATCTGCAATTAATTCTTGGTCCTTGGGTCAGACTCGTTGCTCACTCAGAACTAGTTTAGTTGATAAAGCTCTTATGGAAATTATTTGTTTAGTAAGTGGTGTGTTGCCAAGAGGTTTTACCTCAGTAAAGAACACGGAATTACCTTCACTCAGTAAGCCACTGATTCCATCATCACCACCATAAGTTAAAAATCGAATCTAAATAATTTTGGGAAAAATAGCAGCAGCTTTGATGTCAGAATGCCCGGTCATGAGAGGGGGCTCCAAAATTGTCCTTGAGAGTGGCTTCAGTGGAGATGTTCTTTAACAGAAGACACACAGATTACAATTGAAAAACACAGGGGTTTAGTGACATGTGGTCACTGAAAGAATGAGTTGGGGTGGACAATAGGATTGCAAAAGAAAGGCAGTTTAACCTTTTGGGCTACGTTTTCAGCCCGAGAGGTAACACCCAGCAGCCCTGGCTCGGTGGCTGCTGCAGTAATAAGTCGGTGTTCTCCTCTGTAATAAACTGTCCCAGTGTTGTGATTATGGTTTCTTTTAGTAAGGAAAAAAAACCCAGAAATGAAGAGTTAACCAGCCCTGCCATTGGCAAATGCTATAATGTTTCCCCTCACTATTAATTGTTCTCTGTTTACTTTGATGCTCAAAGATTGCCCTGTTTTACAAGCATATTTTCTTAATTGTGTCACCTTGTACTGTAAGTGTGTCAGAGGGGAAACATTTGCAAGTGATTAGATATGGACCTTTGTGTCACCAAATGTATGAGGTACATACCCTTATAGGATATAATTGTGATCTTTTAATATGCGGCCATTGACCCGGACTTGTTATTATCTATTATAGTTTATAATAATGTATCTCTTTATGATTAAATGATGATGCCTGGCAGAACACTATGATTAGCATTTCAGTTATTTATAGATTATGTCAGAGCAGTAATAAACATAAAATGCTGTTAATGTGTGGCTAATGAAATCTGGACATGAACAAGTTTATGAATTGATATAATTCATTTGAGTGTTCTAACTGAGCTGCTGGTTCTCGTCATAATTCAAAAGCTTAGCAGGGTTCACCGATTAGGTGGTAGACTAATTTGCTACAAAAAGTCAATGGGTTTTCATCGTCTTGGGCTATCATACACAGCATGGCTGATTGCATAAGGACTATACAAAGTAATTCTCATAAATATATTTATTAAGCTTAATATGTTTTGTGAGGTTAGGATGGAATCAGCCAGTGCACAACATATGTGGAACAAAATCACAGTGTGTTAGATACTAAAAAGATATGTTCAGTAAAATCATTCAGGAGCGGATCGATGAGGGAGTTATTTGAATTTTAAAAAGCGAGCAATTCAATATCAAATATAAATGAGAGCCATAAAGAATGATACATATGATTGACTGAGTTTGCTCGACGTTTATTTTACTTTGGCATCATAATTTCATTTCATGCTACAAATATCATTTTAAACTTAGGTTACTTAGTGCTGAACTAGGCGGGTGTATTTGCAGCTTAGAGCTTGTGAGCTTAGAGCTTATGGCAGCACGGCTTCCCTGTGCCTGGAGAAGCTCAAGCACCTCTTCCAGCAGAGCGTGCATTCTCCTCTTCAACAGCCAGGTCTAGGGACTGCTGAACATCCTTGCCTGGCACTGCCCTTTGGTTCCAACATGTGCTGAGGCCTGGTCATCAGGAAAGATGTTCCCAGCCTTTATGGGATTTTTTTTTGTTTGTTTGTTTTTTAAGCAATGTCTGAGTAGGGTATTGGATGTGATTTCCTCTTTGGGATCTTTATTTTTCCATCAGTCTGTCAGTTTGCTGGTTTATTTCTCCCTTTCCCTGTGACAGCATCCTTTGCTTTCTCCCATTCTTTCCTTCCTAGCACAAGATCCACCATTAGTTTATTCAGGGTTGAATTCCTGAGCAGAATCCTTTGTGCCACCCAGAAGTGCTAACCCTTGGAAGTACTAGACTAATGTATATCCTCTGTCTAAGTCTGTCTTTTTCTGTATCTTTACTTCCTCCAAAATGCATTATTTAAAACTTTTTGTTTGAATGTTATGCATAAACTGACTGGGCTCCTTTATGAAAAAAGGAAATCTGCTATGGGCTTATATAGAACCTCAAATACATTACAAAATCACTTAGGTAAGATAAGTAGCTGAACTCTTTATTTATTTTAAATACTGACAAAAAGTGTTAATAGATCTTAAAATATTACAAAGAAAACAACCCAAAAATCAGGAGTTATTTACTTGTTATGCTGCTTATTTAAGTAACTAACAGGATTAGTCATGAGATTATGGCCCTGGGACAATCTCATTAATAGTAACATTAATCACAACATTTTCAAGTTTTTCTTCTTCCATTTAAAAAGCCCCAACTCTGTAGTTATGAACAGGAGAGAGGGAAGTGCTGCTGGAGGACACAGCTATACAGTTGTATAATAATGTCTTATTATAACAAGAGTCCAAACAGGGACCTTTGATATTCTCCCCTCACATTTGTTTCTTGACCCAACACGTGATCCACGTGATCCCTGCACTCTTAATCTCCACTACCAGGTTTTCCTCTGTTCCTACCCTGTGTCATTCACTACATGCATTCCTCCCTTGCCTTATATAAATCTTTGTCTTGTCCCTACAAAAAACAACGCTTATGTAACCATAAACCACACACCCTGCTCACTCCTCCCTTCCCCCCAAGCAGTTGCTTTCAAGTTCTTGGAGAGATTTAGAAACCGATTCATACATTTTCCTAAAGATGCTTTAAAAGACGAGATTAAAGATGCAACTTCCCTAAGACTTGGGTGAAGACACAAAAAGCTTTGTAGAGGTTGTGAGTTGAAAACCATCGGAGACATTTCTAGGTCAGAGAAGTCCTTCTAAGCGAAGCATCCTTCATGCAAGGTCTACAAAGGGACCCTCTATCACATCTGTTTGCTAGCTGCAATATCATGTCTCGTATTCTGTTTATTTTAAATTTCTGCTTACTTAATTAAAAAGGTGGCTGATATTTTTTCCTGCAGCACAAATGAGAACTCCAACATTTCATTTATAAACTGATACTCGGTTCAGCTTCTGCTCTTGATATTTTCAAGAGGCCAGTGATTAAAAATCCTATGTGGAATATGCTCTGTTATTGCCCTCTCTAGGCATTGTTGCATAAAACCTTAAAGGTTCTGGTGCTAAATCCCCACGGCAGCATTTTGATACATGCCAGATGTTCACTCATGGGAGAGATAAATGTTTAATAATTTTTGCTATTGTTACTGTTTTTACAACGTGTTATACTGCCGTGGCTTGCTAAGGCTAAAGCTCTGTTTTGCTGAAGGAACAAGAGTATACTAAGTCAGATGTTTACATTTCCATCAGCTTGGTTTTGCATAACAACACGGGAGATTTCACCTGGAGCAGAAGCAGCCCAACTCTCTCTGAGCTGACAAAAGGGTTTAAGTGGAATCCAAAATCCTGTTCCAGGGAAGAAAGGCTGCTAAAACCTCTAGCTGGTTTTAAAAGTTTCAAACTTCATTTGGCTCCTAGTAGCAGCTTGAAACCTGTTTACTTACAGGCTTGACCTGCTGTGTTTCTTTACCTGAGATGAGAAGCAATAATCCCATTTGCCTGTGGCATTTGCACCCTGGATCTCTAGTGTAACGGAACAATATTCATCTTCTAAAATTAGACAAGTGCCAAAATGTTTAAAATTAATATTATATACTGGAGTGGAATTGATCCCTGTCAAAACACGGATAATGTCACAAA
>WAAG01026884.1:42197-71227 GCA_013390105.1 Tichodroma muraria | reverse complement strand
TTTCCAATAAAAAAAAAAAAAAAAAGAACAGATACTTTATGCTTTCCTTTCTGTAGTGATATTGTGGTCCCCATTTTCATCTGCTTTTGCAAAAAAAGAGACCAGGAATAGGAAAAGCTGGGAATTTTACTAGTCAACATTTAAACCTCGACAGTCTGGAACTTTACTATCAGGTCAGTCAAGATGAGAGTAAAAGCCCTCCTCACCCCTACCAACAATGCACGTTGTGCATCTTGCAGTTCCTCCTGTGGAGGCTGATGTAATCCAACGCATTTTAGGCCCCTTCCGAGGCAAGTTTTAAGCACACAATAAATGCACGCACATCAATCGATGGGAGTCTGGTCCTACAGCAGCAATCTGCACTTCACAGCCATCCTCATTATTCCTCATGCACGGCTTCTCTTGCCTGGGGGCAAACGCTCACTAACGTGTAGATTAGAATTCCACGGGCAGGCTCCGTAACCCAAAGTCCTCCGAACCAACTCTGGGATTCTGCTAAGCACTTCACTTCACAAATACTTAAAACTCCTCGTGGCTACTTGTATCTGTCAGCTTCACTGGAGGCTGCTTTGTGCTCAAGTATAACTTAAAGCGAGACCTCACAAGTGCTGACGTGGATGATGAGCTCTTTCGGTTTTGCGTCACCTCTGTGTGGTTAAATTGTATCGGGTTGCTGTAAATTCTGTACACCAAAGTTTCGACCTCAGGAAAAAAAGGAATTGGGAGCAATATGAGATGTTTATATTGTCATTAAGAGTTTATTAGAAACTCAGGTGATATAAAAGAATGACAGTTCCAATTGTCCTCAGGGTTTTCTTTATTTTTTAAGCTGCAGTAAAATTCCTTATTTTGAAGAATAGCTACAATAAAAATATCTGAAAGTCTTCACCATGTCATGTGAAACACATGGCACAACACAGTATACCAATGTCACCAAAAAGAGTGACACAACGTATTTAAACCTCTCTAAAGTCAAGATTAAATCTCCTAACTGTTATCGTGTCTAGTCAAAGCAAGACCACACTGAAAATCTAATGAACTGCTAATACGAACACAGGTAACAAGATACAACAGTGAAACCCCTACGGAATACTAGATGATAAAACCTGGGGCTCTACTCAGCAACTGCTGTGAAGATGATTAGCAGCACATCATTAATAGCTTAGTAGTTGATATATGTACTGTTTTATTTAGAAACAAAACCTGATGCAACTAACAGAGCACCAAAAGGCTGATTTCAGCAATGTTCCCTTTGAATCTGGATTTCCATAGGGAGATGAACAAGCAGATTCGTTTTTACAGGGACATGATGTAATATCTACTTTATCCAGGCCCCTCATTTACAATACAAGGCCACATTATTTCTTAGAGTTTTTATAGTTTCCACTTTGAACTAAACACTACCTGTATAGTGTGTATGTATTTATATATACTTTGAATATACACTACTTGTTCATGTCACTGTTTTTCATTACAAAGGGCATGGAATATTTAGTTAAGTGCATTGTAAAGTTAAAACAAACTTCTCAGAGAGAAATTCAGAGGATATGCTCATTCATGCAGGAACTAACATTTCTGGAAACCTAGTAATTTTATATACCAGTTAATGGGTAATTAGTCTATATGGTGCTTTTAATAAAAGTATTTTAAAATAATTATATTCCTCTTATATAAGCACATTTAATGCACTAGCTTTAACAAAGTGGAGTTGTTTAGATGTCCAGTGATTGTAAAACCTCCATGGGCTCTCTTTTAAAGCCCAGAGGCTGCAAATAGCTTCAAGCAATGCCAAGTGCAGCTCTGCATTTGCTCAGAGACTGGGACCAACTTCAGAGTTAAAAGCTGCCCGACTAATGTGCTAAACCAAACTGTTTAAACTATGGATTCAATTGCACTCTCACTCCCTGAGTTAATCAGGAATTAGCAAATCCTAATGCCACCTTTTTTAAAAAGGGTAGCTAAACCCTCATCCAGTGCACAAGTAGGATCCCCTCCCCTCCACCATCACATCCATCACAATGGAGAAGATGGGAGATATTCTATCAATTCGTCTTCATGGCTTAAAACTACTTCGGACAAAAAAGTAGTGGCACACACACTAAAGCTGCATGGGGAAGCTGAAAATGTAAAGAGAAGCTTTAAACGTCTAAAATAAGAATTATAATAACCCAGTGATAACTTAGTGAAACAGCTTAAGACTGATCAAATAGGCATTTAAATATCCTAAAGTATTTCTATATTTGTTGTTGTACTATTTATGTTATGAACCAGATTCCTATGTAGGGTCAGAGACAAATTAAACATGCCTAAATATAAAAAAGTAGATTTCATAAGATTTCAAACACATAATGGAATCTGATTAGTTTCACTTCTACCATATGGTCGGGTACATATTATCAACTGGTTACACTATTAGTGAACATTACCAAAGTTTTACTAATGATAGACACTGAGATATTCACTAGTTCTGACACCGCCAAAATGAAGATACTGTACAATTGAGAGCATGTTTTTTTCTGGTTTTCCCACAGTTTTTTCTAAAAACAACTATCCCTTATTTACACTGGGTTTACACAAACTAATCATAGAAACAGAACTCTGGCACTCCATTGAAGAGCAAACAGAAAAATGTCTTCCTAGCTGGTGGCTACCAAGGAGAAAATATTTTTTTATCCAACTAAGCACTCATGACTTATAATTTGGGTCCTCCCAGAGGAATGAAACCCAGGATAATAATGTATGAAAAGGCCACGTGCCCTTCCTCCTGCCAGACTTCATCCAGGCAAGTCAGTGGGTTGTTTCATACGGAATCTACATGCTACTGATAGCTTAAACTAGAACTCAAACTGCTGAAGTACAGTCCTCAGAACAATGTTACCAATATAGCAAATGCCTTCCGCCAAGCCTGCCCACAGCGCTATTACACGTTTTTCCTCCGCGGCGCACACAGAGACCTCCGACAACGCAGCCCATTCACCCAAAACTTGTCACTTTGTCTCCGACTCGCACTTAAGACGTGGCAGACTTGTGTTTTCAGAGCAAACAAAAGGACTTCGCCGGCTTTTCGGCACTGCCTTCCCCCGCACCACCGCTCTGCTCCCGGGATCTCGGCACCGCCAGACCAGGAGGCGCAAGCCGCGGCTGCCCGCTCCCAGCCCGGGGGTGCCGGCACCTGTTGACAGAACGGGCCCTGCTCGCCCCCTCCCCGCACACAGACGCTTCTCCAGTCCCCAGGAACGAGCGGCCCCGGCCGCCGAGGCGAAAGGCCCGGCAGGGGCGGGCGGCGGGCGCTACCCGGGCGGGGGCCGAGGCAGAGGCCAGCAGGGCTCCCGNGCCCCCCGCCCGCCGCCCGCTCGCTTCCGCCCGCTGCCGCCTACCCTTTATATAACCTCGCCTGGCGCCGGCGTCACTTCCCCTGTGGCGGAGCCTGGCCACGGCAAACGGGGCTGGAAAAGGGGAGGGGACGGGGAGGTGCGTCTCGGGAGCCCCGCGGGATGGCAGGGCCCGGAGTGGTGGCGGCGGCGGCCTTATGAGACCACCGGGGCAGCCCCCGCACGGCCCGGCCCGGCGCTTCTCACCGCCCCCTGCTCACAGCTGGCGCCGATGCTGGGGATTGTTCCTCCGCCCACCTCGGCTTCGCCCCTGAAACGCCTCAGAGAGAGGCTGTTTGCGAGAGCATGGAGTGACAGGACCAGGGGTGATGGCTTCAAACTGACGGGGAGTAGGTTTAGATTAGGTGTCACGAAGAAATTCATGACTGTGAGGGTGGTGAGGCACCGGGACCGCTTGCCCAGAGAAGTCGTGGGTTCCCCATCCCAGGAAGTGGTCAAGGCCGGGTTGGATGGGGCTTGACACGACCTGGTCGAGTGAAAGGTGTCCCTGCCCACAACAGGGGGGTCAGAACTAGATGATCTTTAAGGTCCCTTCCGACCATACCCATTTTATGATTCTGTGATTACCATCCTGGACCTCTGCATGGGGATGTGTCGATAGAACATCAAAAACTCTTACTTTTTTCTTTTTTTCCAATAGTAACTCCTCATTTTTCAGTGACAGTGAGAATCGTGGGGTTTTGTTCCCCAAAAGGAAAAAGCCTTTTGGCCAATGGCCAGTATCTCCAAGCACACCCTGACACCTGCCCCCATCCCTCCTGCATTCCCGGGTGCCAGCTGGTCCCCGAGTGGACATCAGCTAGGCAGAAATCCTGTAACAAAGGAGGAATAGGGATTGAGTTTCCTCAGCAATCTTTCTTGGCTTATCGAGGCTTCAGAGTTGGTGCTTGGCTTGTAGGGGTGTCGTAGTTACTTCAGCAGTGAACTCCCAGCTGCAGGAATAGTGCCTGATAAGCAGGGCTCCCAGGAGTAATGCTGACCAGCAGAGTGGCCAAACAAAATGCTCTCTCACAGTGAAGGATAAAGAGATGGGACTCCAGCTAGGAGCTGGCATGGAAGCTGATTTATTGATCACACAGTCTCATCTTTTATAGATTTTAGATGTGAGCTAAATATAGATCCACAGCTTAAACAAGAATTACCATAACAACCATATCTGTATTTCTTAATAACATTGCTTCATTTCACCTATGCACTGCTTCATACAAATACGTAAGGTATTGCAAACTAAGCATTTTTTTCAAAATCCCGTTTGCTTCTGCAAAGGCTTGGGCCTACCAAGCTTAACATATCTACTTCTGTAATGAGTTCAGCTGTGCTTTCAGTTCTGCTTTCCAGCTGTATTGCCACAGCTCTCTGTGTGCATATGTTTAAATATTTTTCCAAGTCTGACAGACCAGAAAATTGTGCAAGAACACCAGCTGACTGAAGACTCTTCCCTTGCATTGGTTACCAGCTCATTTCCTGGATCTGTTGTTTGAGATCCATCTGACAAAAATTCCTCTACTCCACACTGCTTCTCATAGAAACGTGGGCACTGAATAGAAGCTTTTTTCCTTCATTCAATCCTTCTTTAGCATAAATTATTTAGCACTGCTAGTATTTGACAACTCTTCACTTTCAGTTCCTCCAGTTCCTTCCTGCCTTTTCCAGTTTCCCTTTGCCTCTCCAGTGCCCTCGTTTTTTGTCATATCTGATATTCCCTTCTGGGCATAGCTATAAATCACATTACAGCCTGGTGTAAAGATGCCCAGTGAGGCCTTAGCTGATGCGAGGGACAGGACAATTTATCTGAGCCAGGCACTGCACCAGTTAATTTGCAGGGTCTTTGTAGTTCTTGAGCTACAGAAGATCCAAGCTGTTCCTGTAATGCTTGCTCTGGTATCTCTGCATGGCATCACTCTGTGCAGGTTGGTCCTCCTGACCTACACTGCTTTTTCTTGGGACAGTCCTGATTTAACCCCTTATCTGGTAAGAACTTAATCCTTCTCTCTTTTCCCCTTTTTATTCTCATCTCCATTTACTGACTTTTTACTTCTGACTCAGACCTGATCACCTCTTCTGGTTCCTGACATCTTTGTATTATGATTGTCTTAATTTTAAGACTTCTTAGTGTGGCTCTCTTCACAGGCAGTTAGTGGTTCATCAATTTTCTTTCCATTTTTGGCATTGTGTTTCCTTCTGTGCTACCTGCTATAAGGTTGTGATGCTATTTTCTGGCAGTCTTATCTGCTACCTCATCACTGCTGTGGTGCTTTCATCAGAATTTCCCTGCTCCAGCTTGAATTTCTGGTATCTCCACTATGACCTTCCTTGAGAGGCTTTTAGTATGACTCAGGTTCCTGTATGATCACAGTACTGACAGAGCAATGATTGCTCTTTGACTTTTATGCATTCTCTCTTTGGTCCACGTTAGAATTGGCAGGAACCCTTGGCTAAATGCAGAGTTCATTCTGCTGACTGCCATCCTCAAGATGAGTGGAGGAAAAATCTCTCCCTGCATCTCTAAGAGGAGTTACAAGCAGGCCAGGGAATGGCATTGCAGCTGCAGGTCTGTTGCCTGTCACTCTTTGGAAACCCTTAACCACAGTTGTGGTTTCCTGTAAATGACAAAGCTGTGACATCACATCCCTCCGCAGAGGGGATTTCCCCTGTGTTTCTCTAGTGGGAGAAATAATAGCACTGTGTAAATGTGTGCTGTGGGCATTTTATGGGGCAGTGGCAAGCGACACTGTGGGGCTGTGCTGGGATTCCCAGACTTCCCCCGTGGCATTTAAACCCAGATCTAGCACAAGTTACATGTCAGCACAATGCCTTGATATGGCCCAGCCTCTTTTGGCAGACATCCTGCAACAATTGGGGACCTCCGTGCTGTGTGTGCCTGCGCCTCTGTCCTCCCTGTGCCTTCAATCGCTTCCCAAATTATCTTCACTCTTCACAACCTCGGCACACTTTTGCAATGTGATGAGCTGATCCAGATTAGGCTTGCCAGGACTCCCAAGCCCAGCTAGTCTGTCAGCAGCAAGAGAAGAAACAACTTTGTGCCTTTAAGCCAAATTGATGTTTCTATAAAATACAAATCGGGGTAGAAAATGTTTCTTCCCCTTTTTGTAACTCTCTGATCTGTCTGATTCTGTGCATGTTTAACATCACCCTAGCTTTGAAAGAATTGTATAAGCCTGAGAATTTAAACCTACATTTTCCAGAAAACCAATACAATGTCTCTCAGATCTCCCATCTCTCCTCTCAAACCTCTGATTTGTGCTGCTGACAAAGTTCAGACAGATTTGTTCTTTTTGTGCATACATTTTTACGCAAGAACTTGGCTAAGTTTTATTTTTCTTAAATACCTTCACTTTTGGATATTACTTGTGACTAGAACTGTTTAGAAAAGACTTAGACAATATAAGACAATATTCCACAAGAAAGTGTCTGCAAGTTTTTAATCAGCTGTGCTCAACAATAGCCCCAGCCATGCACACTTCAGGCATGTGACTAATCCTATTAACTTGAAGTGAAGTGTATTAAAGTGTTTAAAGGATTAGAGTCTTAATTACAGGCCATCTGCAGAGGTCAAATATCAAAGGCTGTTCAGAGACTGAGTTTTAGCATTTTCTGAATGAGTGAATGAGTAATATTTGTGTGAGTTCTCCTTTCCCCTTTTCACGCAGCATCCTTTCTGCTGTAGAGTTAAATGGGTGTTCCAATATGGCATTTATTAACTGAGCTGAATCATCCTGATGTCCAACAGGCAGTTCTCCAGATCATCAGCTGGTTAGACGTTAGCAGGGCTCCTATATATGCTCTAGAGAAGTTTAGACTTGGAAAACATGGATTGGAACAACTCAAGTTTGCATTGTATAGTGCCAGCCTACTTTATATCTGCTTCTGATTTTAATTATTAATCACTAAGACTTTTTTCCTTATGATATATTAAGCAGAAATGGAAAGGAAGAGCCTTGGGATGATAATTAGCTGGTCTTGACAATGTATAACTTAGATATCTAACTTAGATGTATAAATTATGGTCTTTGGCTCCAAACAGGAATATCAGGAAAACAGGGATGGAAATTGCCTTCTTCCTCCCACTCAAAAAGCAGGACCAATTCCATTAGGTAATTTCTGACAGACACTTGTTCAATCTGCATTTGAAACCCAGAAACTGAGGCTGTCGTTCCCTATATTATTCTCTCACTCTTTTCTCATCTACACCTTGAGAAAGCTGTTTCTAACATCTGACCAGATCTCTGTTGCCCACTAAGCCTTTTCAGCTGATGAGAAGACTTTATTTTCCTCTCCCTTAGACATACAGCACATGTATTTAGGGCCCTCCTACTATGTGTCCCCTTTCTCTGGGATAAACCACTCCAATTCCTCCAATGCTTCCTCATAAAACCTCTAATTCTCTATTCTATCCCAAGCATAATACAATATCGTGACTGAAGGTTTTCTAGCCCCAAGCATGACAGTAGAACGGCTTCATTTGCCTGGCAAACAATGTTCCTTTTTATGTAGCTCCCAGTGCTATTTGCCCTTTTTGTAGTGGCATAGCTGATTCCTGTTCGGTTTGTGATCCATGCTAACCACCGTGACAGTCTATACAGTGATACTACCAGACCAGTAAGTCCACAACCTGCATTTGTGATGTTGGTAATTCTACAGAGAGTGAAAAGAACATCCTTTGAATTACTTCCTTCCCCCCTACTGTAATTTGCCAAGTGTGTTGAGATCCTAGCCCTGTCCTCTATCACTTCCTCCCCCTCCCAGCCAGTGGGGCTGGCAAGAAAGTTGTCTGCTCTGCCATCTAAATTATTTCATGAAAATATCAGATTTGTGATACTCCTGAGGAATTCTGCTTGCTGTGTCCGACCAAGTTAACAACATGCTCATGTTAAATATTTCAGTCCAGTTTACAGCCAGTTCTGTACTCATCCATTTGTGTTTTTCTAGACTTGCTTATGAGATGGATGGCCATGTGAGACACTGTTAGAAGCCCTTCTAAAACCAAGAGCTGGAAATGAGTTTGCTTGGCATAATTTATTCTAGGCAAAGTAATCTCTGTGATGGTAATTTCTTTTCTAGGTACTTAAATGTGTCAGTGGAGGGAGAGGTTTAACTCCAGCACCTCATTCTTTAATGACTCAGCAGGTCACAAAACAGGTACAGCTTCCTAACACAGGAATGCAAGCAAGCTAGAACTTGAATTTCTCTGTATGTGATCGAAGATTGTTGTCATCTAAAATCTATGTATTTCAAATCCAGAACAATCACAAAATATCACATTAACATTGCTGCGCACTGGGGACAGAAACAAGCTGCAGAGAAACAAACTTCCCTAGTCATTAAAAGTGATTTCAAGTAACTGTCTTGGGTTCTTTTAGGACAATTTTTAGCTTCATGCTTTAAACAAAGGCAATGAAACTTTTTAGTCCAGGGATAAGTGTGAACAAACGCAGTTGCACTCCACCGAGCAGTTACCTGTGTGGCACTGTGACTGCCTGTGAGCACTCAGCATACCCCAAGGATAAACTGTATCATGAGAGTGAAGAAACAGGCCCTGCAGACCACCCATCAAATCAGGACTCCACTGATGAAAATACTGACTTCTTCATGAAAAAATCCCCACATGAACAAAAAAAGTAGATCTGGCAGAAAATGAGGATAATGATGCTGAGTCACAAACATCAGCTGGTGGAATAGCTTGTATTTGCAAAGTATTCTCCCTATCAGATTAGAAAGAAGATTAAGAATGGAAAAAACCCCCACAACAACAAAACAACCAAAAATAAACCCCAAAAACCCAACCCAAACCAATTAGTTGTTTAGCTTATTCAATATTTATGTTACCAAAAGTATCTTTAAAGTGCTTGTTGTCAGAAGTCCAAAAAGATATATGTATGGGAAATAGACAAAAATAACCCCTCTGTAATATGTATTCATATTGTTTTATGAGAATAACCTCCTTTCCAAAGATGCTAAAAAGAAGGCAATGAAAAAAAATCACCATTGCAGTAAGCGTGGAAAACACAGTATTTAAACATTGAACAGCAGTCACGTGCCCAGATATTACAGAGTTAATAAGAAAGTAAACAACACAAATAGACTGCAGAGCAGTAAGGGCTTTCCTCTGTGACAGGGTTAGGTTGATTTTAGATTACTGGAGGAACATGAGACATTGGGAAGAGCATCCCAGACGAGCAAACAGGGACAGAGAGACGACGGCCTCAGTTGAGAAGCCGTTTCCAACAGGTCCATCATTCAGTGCAGGCAAGCTCTCTGCCCTGGAAACTACGCTGAACCAATCCCCCTGTCTTCATTTCACCCGAGCTCCCAGCCAAGGGACCAGCTGGAACGTAATCTCTGAGAAATGGGTATCACAAGAGCACGGAAAGCCACAGTCAGCGCTGCTGAGCAGCTGTGAGTGCCACATGCGCACACAGAGATTCGCATATAGGCTGGCTGTGCAGCTGCTTCGGCAGGGTGTCCCCCCTGTCCCCATCTCACGTGGCAGCCGGCATTCCCATAAGGATGCCGTGCGGTGCCACTGCCGGCTGCTCATCCGCACGCCGGCTCATCTGACCGGCAAAGGAATAAATCAGGGATAAGAACTGACAGCAAGGCGAGAAGTGACGCAGCTGCAGCTGGGCAGTGCGGGCGGGCTGCCGCCCCTGCTTGGCGCTCCTGGCCGGGCTGCGCTGGGGACAGCAGGTGGCGGTCGCGCCCTTGGTACGGCGATACACAGGGATGCTGCACAATGGCGCGTTCAGAGAAGCATCTGTGACCCTCTGCTGGTGCCAGCCGTGGTTGTTCACGTTGGCTGCCTCTCAGCCGCTTCCAAACGGCGCTGAAAGGCGCAGCAGAGCCCTCCCCCGCAGCCTTCCAGGAGGAGAGCTTCCCACAGAACGCTGCTGAGAGATAAGTAAGCAACAAAAAGAGCATCTCAAAGGTTTATCTATTTCATTCGAAGCTCTTCATAATCATACATGCCTGCGAAGCTGAGGAATGTGTGCTTGCCACATGCAGTTGCAGATGGTTGTGGCATCTGAAGCAGATCAAATGGATTGTACATTTTCTCATGTTGCTCGGAAGCCAAAATAACTTCTTTTCAAATGCACAGAGAATTATTTGGATTTATTTCCCGGTTGAGAGCCTGATTTTAAGATCTACTTCATTTTTGGGGAAGGGCTATGTAATTTCTGAAAGTTAGGCTCCTAGATGTTTTTACAGATCTCTACTATATTACACACATAAATAAAAATACACAAAGCTGCCAAATGAAAGCAACCTAAAATGAGCTGTTTCTTGAAATTGTGTTCCTCTACTTATTGCACCTCTTAATCTCATCCTCTCCCTGCCTTGAAGAAACTCATGTCCTCATCACCAAATACCCCTCACCCTCCAAGACTGAGAAATCCAATCTCCTTTGTGTATTATAAGGGAATGAGCTCCAGAATCAAGAGCACAAAACCCTCCGCACCTCCCTTGCAAATCAGTGTTATCCTGAGTGTTTTCTTTGCTCATGTTCTGGCAAAACCAGATAGAAGGGGTAGTTTACTTTATTTTAATCTGATTTCACACCTAACTTTCTCTCACAGACTGTTATCACTCCTTCTTTCATGTGTATGAGGATGGAGATGGTTGTGGCCGTGCAGCCTCTGTGGTGCAAGTCAGGAGCCAAGGGAGTTCCGGCACACGCAGTGCCTTCAGAGACTGGGTCCAGCTGCTGAACATGGCACACAGACCTGGATACTGATAACAGGGTCCATCAACTGTCCCAAACCAGGCAAAGTCAATGAATCAGGGCCAGGGGGCATTCAGGAGTAGCAGGAGAACAAAGGCACCAGTGACAAGGCTAGACACGAAGCTCCATGGTCCACCCAGGAGATGGGGCTGAGCACAAAGCTGTGGCACAAATGCAGGGCTCCCCTGGGAGTCATGGCTGGGCACATGGTAGCTCCAGTATGGATGTAGGAGTCAGGACTGGGAATAAACTGACTCCAGCATAGGTCTACAATCCACCCAGGAAGCAGCTCTTGGTTTTCCAGCCAGCAGTGCCTTCAGAAGCTCCACATGCCATTCCTTTGCCCCTTCATGGTGTTTTATGACGATTTCACGCTTATACACTGCCCTTCACACCCCATTCATACCGAGCTTAACGTTTGTATGTCAAATCCCCATGGCTGTGGTGCCACTCCAGTGGAGGACTCTCCACCTGGCCAGGTTGTAAACAATTCAACGCAAACTGCTTCAGTCATCATCAGGAAGGTCACCAAACACCGGTGCAGACTAAAAGCAGCAGTGTAAGATGCTACCTGTGGGAAGCAGATTTTAGCAAACAGGCTGCTGCCTCCTACGTGAGCTCTGTGTTTTGAGTGTAGCCTCCATATTGAGCACTTCACAGCACTGTAATCTCACACACAATTTTCTCAGCAAGGTTCTCTGCAGGTCTGAGCTGTATTTACCATGCAGTTAGCGTAGCCGAAACATCAAGAGTGTTACATTTAAACCAATAAAACAGATTCCTGATTATCATCTCCTGGTAAGTCTGGCTTTGTGCAGTGTGCTGAGTCTCAGTGCAGGGATTGTGAATTTAGAAATAAAGAACATAAGATCATTTGGAGCAAAATAGGTTCAGTTAAGCAAATATAAGGGTATTTTCATTCCAATACATTCTCAGCAAATCATTTGGCTTCATTATTTTAGCTTTTATGCAATTTCTTGTTAGCTAAATTTATTTAACCTTTATTCTGCAGATATATCGCAGATTTCCTACAAGGAGGTTGTAATTTGTGGAGTATATTGTACTAATTTGGTATAACTTTAAGAAATAAAAACTTGTGGCATGGTAATGAATGATATTATAATTCCTTCAAAAAACCCATCTTATTAACAGTACTACATTGAAATAGACCACCATTTTATCCTTGGCACAAAAATTTAAGGGAAAAGCAATCCATTTTGTCAGAGCATACCTTGGTAAATCTAATCCCATTCCACTAAATGAACAGTGCAAAGAGGATTGGAACTTACCAGGAGCACTGAACGAAAGGTCAGATTTGCAGCAAGCATAAATCAACATTCTTGCATGGCTTAAACGGATTTATGCCCATATATACTAGTCAAGAATCTGGCTCATTAATGACTGGATGAATTACAAACAGAGCATCGAGCAGGAGTTTGAGTCTTAACACCTATTTTCTTGACTTGTTAGCTTAAATCAGATTCTAAATATTGTGAAGACTTTTTGTTCACTGACTATTCACAATCTGTAGCTGAGGAGCAAGCTAGTGTGGAATTTGGTTAAAGTCTCCCTCTCTTGAAAACCATCTTTTCAAGCAAGGTCTGTGCAGTGCTTCTAAACAGCTTGAGCACAATGAATTGATGTCAGCTTTTCCAATCCATACATTTCAGAGTTTGAAATGTAGCCTTTAGGGCAACTTAAATAACACAAAACCAGTTGATTGTCCAAAATTGCGATGATTTGGTGATGCTCAGCAGGAGATGATTTGGTGTTGCAGACTCATTCCCTTTTGAAGCACTCTATTCCAGGTAGTGCTCTGTGAATGTTTAAAGAGCTGCAACACACAGGAATTGAGCAGACGAGGAGTACAGGAAGGAGCAAGCCCATGCTAGGATTTGTGCAGAATTGGAGGAGCCTGAAAAATCATCTCAGAGGGTTTTACATTCGACATGGCTGTGCCAAGCTTTTCTTGGAGCAGGCACCCCACAAGCATTTATGGATGGCCTAAGCCAGCACAGCTGCTGGGAGCAGAAACCTCTGCTCAGCCTATATCTCTGGCTTATTTGTGCTGGCATCAGGATTTGTAGAATTGCACAATAAAGCTGACCGGGAACCATCCAGCTGGAAACAAACCTAACAACAAGTTTGCTCCCCCGAGGCCACGGCTTTCAGCAGTGCAGCCAGACTTGTTCATTGAACTCTGCTCTCCCAGCAGGCTGGAGAAGGAGGTTAAGGTCACTGCTTTGCAGAAGGATGCCTACCTGCCATTTTCACTGTCAGACGGGCTCAAGTGCAGCTGGGACAATGCACTCCAGGCCTGGAACACTTCCTTGGCCTGCAGCAGGGCGTGGGGGAAGAGGGAGAGGGACATGCAGGAGAGAAACCTGGGCCATAGGGAATGTCTCTGCTGATCAAAGACAGAGGAGATCATAGATCAAGCACTTCACCTTTGGGATCTTTGCCAGGCCCTGGCAAAATCAGACTTGATTTGTGAAGCTGCAAAACTGTTCACAGATTTTTTTTTTTCCCCTGGGATATCAACTGATGAATAATGAATGCTTTTATGCTGTGCCATTCTCTCAATTTCCGTTGTTGTTACTAAAGTTTTCTGACTTAGACAGGTTTTGTTCTGTCATCTTGGTGTCTGTAGCCAGATTCTCTAGGAAAGTCAAACTCCAGGATATCATTCACTGCCACAGGAAGTGAAAAATCACAGTATTTACTGCATATTGCTAAGAGTGAAGAAAACCTCTGAATAGAAACACCATTATTGATAAAAAAGTTCATTTTTAACTCAGAAAAGTGCTTCAAAAGTGCATTTGAAAGAATGTGCATATTTAGGAGCAGAATAGCCTAGCTGTAAGATTGTGCTATTTTATCTCAGAAACTTCAAGGCAGGTCTGTGGCTTGAAGGGAAACTGTGTGGAAAAGCAGCAGCCACTGCAACAAGCTGTGTTGATAAACAAGCAGGAACTCCCTCACGGCATCCCTTGCCCACATGATCTTTTAGATGAATCAAATAGCAGAGGCCATTTCCAGATGTAAAATCTCTCTTCCCCACAACCATT
Organism: Tichodroma muraria; assembly: GCA_013390105.1. Taxonomy (NCBI): domain Eukaryota; kingdom Metazoa; phylum Chordata; class Aves; order Passeriformes; family Sittidae; genus Tichodroma; species Tichodroma muraria. The sequence goes on along the minus strand of WAAG01026884.1, from coordinate 57,026 downwards.
GGAGTTTTAGTCTTCATGTGTATCTTAGCTAAATGCTCTTACTAATTCTGTTTCACTCATATAAATTCCCTGGCAGTTTTTAGTTCAGTTAGTAAAATAAACCATAATTTCCTGCCTGAAATGTCAACTATTGTGGCCCAGGGTTCCCTAAGGATCTTGCTGCCTTTAGATCAGCTGCTTCACAATCTGAGCACATTCACCTCCTTCTTTAAAGCATTTTCTCTGCTTGCTTTTAACATGAGGACTTCCCCCACACAGGAAATCCAAGTTTTAAAAGTAAAGATAATAGAGAAGCCATTCTCTTCAGTATCAAAGGAAGCAGTGTAACTGTGGCACTGAATCGTAGATCCAGCAAGATCCAGTTCGTGTCACTCAAAGGAGACATCCTTTGGGATGATGGGGGTGTTTCAAATGGCAGAGGGACATTGCAAAGTTATGAGTCAAGATTTTTACTCCCTCTTGAAAACTGGAAGCCTCCACCATGTTACATCATCTATTTTGGCCTGTATTCCCAGGTTGCGTCCCTATATGGGTTTCTGAACTTCTGCTTTTTGGTCAACAACCCCAAAACCTTCTGAAGATCTTTGGACTTTCCTCTATAGGTGAGGAGGTCAGGGCTCCTTTATCAGGCAAACTGCTGACCCAACAACAAGGTGCAAAGAGCTGCAGATTTTGAAGCTGCAGTTACAATTTTAACTCTTTCTTGAGAGTTAGCTTGCTAAAGGTGGGGAATGAATACCCTCCTTCCTGGTAAGGAACAGCTGAGGTAACAGTGTCTCCTATTCGTTGCAAATATTACTCAGCACTCAAATAAAAAAATGCAGCTTTCTACCAAAGTGCTTCTGAAGGTGCTGAGCGTGGGGCAAAGGAACTGGTCCCTTTTGGGTCGAGTGCTGGAGAAATGCAGTGTCTGACACGGACTTTTCCCTCTTAAAGCAGCTCCCAGTGTGGTTGTTGAGTAGCTCACATAGCTCACAGCTCAGCCAGGCTGCAGGTGTCCTCTCTACCTGCCTCCATTTGGATCCACACAACCGGAGCCTGGGAGCAAAGGCCACAGAGCTGCTGGCATGTTTTGAAATATGATACAGGCAGCAGCATTAATCCAAACACTGATGGCGGTTCTTACATAATGCAATGGTAACACCGCACGCCAGAAGCGACAATTTCTCTTTCTTACACAGGAGAATGAGTGACTCTCGCACGTTTTTCCAAATGCTCACATAGGTGAAGATTCCAGGCAAAGGCTGTCCAATGGAGGGACCTGCAAAGTGCTTGGGATGCTGGCTATAAAGCTGTGAAGCTTCCCATCCACCTGTGTGGTAGGATAAGAAGGTCTCAGCCTCAGGGAAATCACCAGGCCTGGGTATTGCCAGAATGGTCCCTGCCTGCTCCTCACCCCGAAGTCCTCTCTTGAATGGGTTTAGTGATGAGCAGAGTGCAGACAAATTGTGATGGCTTGTTTATACAGTCAGTATGTTCAGAATTAAAGGTCGTATCCCAAGGTCCTTAGTGAGGCAAAGCTCTTGGCCAGGTGTGAGTTTCACAACCTAGACCATACTGGGTAATCAGTTTGTAGTGGGAGACCCCCTTGATTTCTGCAGTTACCTGAACAATACCTGACTGAAATCCTGTCAGGTGCAAAAAGATTACTTTCCTGATGCCTGATCAGTATAAACTCTTGTCCCAAAGTTTTCCCAAAGCCCACACAAAATAGCAAGCCACTGGATCTTCTAATTTATGCTTTTTGAATCTAAACCAGTGAGAAGCTCCCGATGTGCAGAGCAGAAGATCCTCACAGGGGTGGGGAGCTCTCTGGGTCTGGCCATGCCTTCTTCTGTGCTGCTCAGGGGAAGGGAGCTGTTACTCTTTCTTTGTTGGCTTCTAGAAGAATTCCATTTTCTCTACCTCACCCTAGTTGTATTCAATTTTATGTGACCTTCTGGCAGTTGTGAGCTGCTGTGATATTAAAGAAAACACACTCCAGTAACAGCATCATTTTTCTTTCCAAGCTTGAGTGTTAAAAAGGGTTTGCTGCTTCTTGAATCTTCCAAGTCAAAAAAACCCCACCAAAATCCACTTAGAAGCCCTATCACTTTTGCTTGTAGGGAAAAATACTTGAGGTCTTAAATTGCTGTATAAATGAATATTATCAAATAGAAACTTGGTACTAGTTCTACTGTCATTGAAATTCAAGTCTGTATCGAGACTTGGGAGACTCAGCTTGAGAAGTACCTGTAAGTACTTAGGGAAAATATTTATTTTTATTTGGAACAAAAGGAAAATTTTACTACCTGACTTTGTGACAGAGGAATTTGTTTCTGGAACTAAAACTGTGGTAAGGACTTGCTATTGTCATCTCTTCTCATTCATCTTTTTACCTGAAATTTGGGGAAGAAAATCACATACAATCAAGCTGGGCCATGTTCAAGTGTTTGCTGAAAATGCCTGGGGAAAATTCACAACTCTGATGTTCAATGAGCACAGCCGATGGCTCTAAGAAGTTTGACTGGTTGCCAAATTGATATGTCTGTGTGTCCCATCAGTGGCAGTTATATCTCATTTGGGTTTGGTTTATTTTTTTTTCCCTCTGATCTCTGTTAAATTGATTTTTAGCCAGTTTGTTTGGCAATTGTGCTGAAGCACTGCAAAGTGGACACAAGATAGGAACAATGCTAAGCAACCAGACGTAAAAAGACTGGAGCAATGAGAAAGCATAATTGTTTTTCACTGTTTAAAACATGATTTACCAGCTGGGAAGCTGTCTTGCAGGATATACTGCAGTAATCCAGCACACAAACACGTCACACAATGTGGTCTTACAAACACGCCTCCTGCAAATACCCCGCATGCAGGAAGTGAAACAGCAGGAACAGATTAGGTGACAGGCACTGGAGACACAGGCAGGAACGAAGGACTGTCTAGGAGGACTGGGACATAATGAGACATAGATCAGTTCTAGGTAGAGCTACATTTCCCCTCGTGTAAGGGATCTCCATTCACCTGTCAGCAGCTGCTCTGAGATCCTGTGGTATCACCGGAGCAGACCCGGGTCAGAGCTGGATGAAGAGAGAGAAGGGAAAAGTGCCAGAAAAGAGGTTCCTGCTGAAGACAGGACGTTGGCTGATCACCTGGAGTATTGCATAAATGCCGGATTTGTGCCATAAGCACAAAACTGGAGGCCCTAAATACAAAATTAAGACCCTAAGCACAGGCAGCTAAAAAACCCTAAGGCCCTGATGTGGTAGATCATGACAGATACTGCGTTGTTCACAATGGAGCTGCAGAGCCTGGCCCTTCTCTGCCGTACGGTCGGGCTGTCAGAGAGCTCTGCCTCGTTGGCCTCCCCTACAGCAGCCAAAAAACTTCTGCCTCCCCCAAGTGATGAGGAAGATGGGGGATGTCAGAGAACAAGGAAACACAGGCTACCTTCTGCACTGCTGTTGGTTTTACCGATGAAGCTACTTAGACAAGTAACTTCAGCTCAACATCACTTGAAAAAACTCAGAGAGGATCATTAATGGCAGAGGTCTCTGCTGCATCCCCTCCCTACTGCACGGCATCCTTCCAGCCTGTGAATGTTGCTTTTCCTTGCCAAATCCAAACCCTTTATTATTTTGTATGAAGGCTTCTCCTTTTCCTGGTGTGAGAAAAGGGACAGTATAAATCGTGTCCGTAGGATAACGTCTCCCAGACCTGCCAGTCAGGACCTGCTCCTAGTTACAGTATTGGAAAGTAGCTCTTGAAGCAGCAGGTCACAGCAACTGACCTTGCTGTGGCTCTCCTGTGTCTACTTTGACACATGTCCAAGATTAAACACCTCCACTGCCACTATTTTAGCCCTTCCCTTACTTCTTCAGCCTTATTCCCACCTCTTGAAGCTGTCCTGTCCCTCTTGGCCCAACACCCTTGCTCAGTAGCTGTTCTCCTGCCTCTTCCAGGCCTCCTCTTCAGCTCTGTTATCCAGATGAGAGCAAAGAGGGAGTCAGGAAAACACTGTGCCTGCCACTGCCAGCCCAACTGGAAAGGTCCCTGGCTGCTCGCCGAGCTGCTCCCAGGGCAGTGCCCTCTGCTCCAGGTGCCCATTGCAGATCCCACCTGGGGCTCCCCTGACCCAGCAAGAAGGGACAAGCCTTGAGGGCTTAGGTGACGTTACTTCCACCATTGCTGAGTTAATAGATTTTCTCCAGTGCAGTTTTATCCTTGATCGTCAGAAAATTTTAGGGATAAAAAATTGCTATTTCCCCACTCTTGGAAAGGAGAGGATTTTTGCTTTGCTTTGTAGGATTTATTTCTAGGCTTGTGACTTTGCAAGAAAAAAAAATCGATCAAAATCACATCGTTCTGATTCCCTTCACATCCTTTTTGTTCCCTTCCCTCTTGACTTTCCAGGCTGCTATTTTAATAACTGTTTGCAGTAGAAATCAATGCCATGCCACACTGAAAAGGCTGAAATCTTAGCTTTCCTGAGGGAAAATATTTCCCCACACATCCCTATGGGAGAGATCAGAGTTCAGCCATGTGTCCAGCAGATTGGGACTATTCCTGGAGATGCTTCCTCTTGTCTCCTTCTCATGTTGCTCTAGGCATGGTAATTCACAGCCATAGCAGGTTTCCATGCCTCCAAATACAGGAATGTGAAGAAGTACAGGGACTTCAAAGAGCTGAGGTACAGGGGAATGTGGTGGTTAAAGGCTGCTGGGTGTTTTACATTTCTGTGGTCTATTTTTAGCAGCTGTGGTTGCTGTGTATCACAACCCTAAGTCACCTCTGAACTTAGAGTCACAAATATGAAACTGAAAAACAAATTAATTGGATCCACAGACTGGCCAGAAAGGAATCCTCTCTCAATATTTATGGACCAAATAAACATAAACAACTGTAAAAATGTCTTTTTGTTCCCTGTGGCTAAACACAGGCCTCTGCTGCTGATCCTTTGGCTGTAGAGTAAAACGTCCCAGCACCTGTGCTGTGAGTAGTTGTTGCTGGGACTCTGAGGTTTTCCAGGTCAGACCCACAAAATTGTTCAGGCTGTCACAAAGTGCTAGGGCTGGCTGCCAAGCTTTGCACGTCTTCTTTTATGCTTGAACCCTTTTTTCAATTAAATCATTGTTATGTCAGTGTATCTGTGCTGAAATTAGTTGCTTGAGCATAGTCGCTCTTGATTTGCATCGGCGGAAGTCAGAAGAGCATAAGTTCACTCGTGCTCTGTTTTCTTGGCCGGTTTGAAAGAGAGTCAACCCAAACCAACACACTTCTCTAGCTGGTGAAGCAATGCAGTATCTCACCTTACAGGTTACTCTGTTCCTTTTGTTCTTTGCTGTCTGTGCATGCAGAGAAGCTTTTTCCCATGTTTGCTATTTGATTTCATGTTTCATGTTTTCTTGTGCCCAGTCTGTCTGGCAGCCTTTACTTTTCAGTTACTGTTTTTAAAAATGGCTCCAACCCCTCTCTTTTGCCGTCTCAGAGAAAAGGCACGACTGCATTATTGTACTGAGTGAATGCATTTTCTCATTCATGTAGCTGAATGGGAGATTATTTAAATATCTTAGACACTCTCCTAATTGGAATAATGACGTGCTAGGAATGGGAGCGCCAGGAGAATTTATATTCAGGCTCCTGAATTTCAGTGAATGAGTAATCAACACTCCATTACTTCCTACAAGGTTAAACAATTTTTTTTAAAGCAAATGGTGACTGTAAAAACACCATTTGACTGCACTAAAACAAACAAACAGAAACCCAAATATGGGTATTCCTGTAGATCTTTAGATCATGTGAGAGCTTTGTGGGTCCCTTGGCAAAGGAGAAGCTGACTTGAAATGCTGTTGGCTGCTGCCTCAGGGCTGCCCACCAGCCTCTGCTCTGTTCTTGTCCCGTTCATCCTGTCACCCCTCATCTTCTGCTATCCTGGTGCTGGTGTCAATACCTGTGCTCCGAAGCCAATGCTCCGAGCGGGATCTGGGGGCGATTTGGGTTAAAAAGTAACCCAGCCAAGTATGTTTGCTTGTCTGTGTGTGTGACTGTTTGAAAGGCTCCATTTCCCCATGTGATTCATGGAAGGGCTGTACCAAGGTCTGTGCTGGCAGGAGGGCAGGCAGGAGCAAGGAGAAAATGGAGCAAGCCCAGGAGCTGGGGAGGAAAATATCTCTGACTGATATTGCTGCCAAATATTGTATCTTCTGGAGTCACTGCCTTAGACCAGAGCAGTTGCATTGGTGCCTGTAGCCTGTACCTTAGCAAGTCTGGCCTGTCTACAGCTTTGCTTATTCTAATCAACTGGTTGGTCATTTTCTTGGTCATTTTCTTGCTGTTAAGTCAATTACATGCAGTTACTCAGAAGTGCGTAGTGGTCCAATGTAATCTATTTTACATACAAAATCTAATTTTCCTGTCATCCTGCATATTCACAATAACTACAAAACACTCTTAATCATTTACCTAGAAGAGCTTTTAAGCAGTTCTGAGTGATTAAGCATTGTTGCAACCACTCTCTTTGGCATCCTCCAGTACTATGCTTTTCTTGTCATTGTTTCTTTCCTGCCAATTGTTTCTGTAGTTAACTTCATTGGGCTTGATCTGAAGCCCATGGAGGGGAATTCACAGTCTGTCATTAACTTGAACAGGCTGGTGATCAGACCTGCTGCAAGTGCTTTAACAGGCACAGGTCAAGGACTTGAAATGCAGAACACCTGTTTTACTCTGTGTTCCTATTGCTATTTCAGCTTGCTTCATCAGATATTTATGCAGAAATGCAAACTCTCCTAGGCATAACACTGGGAAGTAGAGGTCTACACTACATTTATCAGAGCAGTACTCAGAAATGCCAACCACAGCACAGGTTGCCCTGTGCTCAAGCACCCAGCAAGAGACAGATGGAGAGAGGCAAACAGGCAATTTTGAGGCTTAAATCCAGGTAACATTAACTGCAAGTTTAGTGTATGCTCTCCCTGCTCCCAGTTATGCCTCTTGTTTTGCTGAGGCACAACAGCACGTGTACCTGCGCAATATTCTCTAATCCTGTCTGCCTGATAAGGACACAGGAGGCAGAATGTTTATCCAAAAGGAAGAGCTGACTCTGGGGTGTTTCTATCAACCCTGGTGCTGTTTGCTTGCACAGCAGTAATTATGGACTCTGCCACAGACAGCATGAATGAGTTTTTCCAGTGTCTCCCTGATAAGAAGATGCTGGAAGAGATCATGTACACATGTCTCACAGAGCTCAAAGTTTCCTAATCCTTTTACCACTCCATTTTTCAGCATTATCAGGTGCCCTGCAATACCCAGCCTTGGAGGAGGGGCTTGAGCCAAAGGGAAGTTTGGTGCCCAGTTTACCCAAACCTGCTTGCAAGCAGCCATCCGTGACCAAGGGAGTAAAAGCATAAAAATTCCAGCTCAACTTGAAGTGAATCCTTGTTCCCACTAATTACTCAAAACAAATCGTGAACATTTCTCTGCTGGAAAACATATGCTCTCATGTTATAGGAGTTAACTACAGAGCTAGTTAAACTGCTAAAAGAGTTGTATTTTTTTCACAGCAGCATCATGAACACACATGAGCTATCATGAGGTGTAAAATAGGCACTCAGCAGCAGACCCTGAAGTCAGCAATTCTGGACAGACATCTGAGCTGATCTCAGCAAAACCACATCGTCATCTTCTGACTGTTTCCACCTCCTGAAAACAAATGAATTTTAACCCTCCAGAAGCTTTACAAACTAAAAGCTTTTTTAAAAAAATTAAACCCTATTTTTAGAAATTAAGATGTCTCAAATATCTTCTTTAAGTTTCTCAAACACTTGTAATTCACCCATTGATCTAAACGTAGATTCAATTATTTATGCTGGATTTGTTGTGCACTGTGCTCTGGCCACTTGCTGACTCCCTCTCAGAGGCTACACGAACTCTAGTGACAAAGAGAGCTTCCTCTGTGCCAAACAGGAAAAATTTAAACTATTTATCTGATATGACAGTACTGATAATAGTGCAGAGAAGCACTTTGGACTTCTCCTAAAGGGTAGGCTGATCTTCATTATCTTCTGTTTGCATTTGTTTTTGCTCCGTGGAAGAGAGATTAGGAGACAGCCAGCTTAGCTCCGTGTTTAGCAAGAATATAGAAGATGATAACTGCGAGGACACATTATTTACTTGATCAATAAGAGTGACTTAGGAATGCAGTCTAACTTGTTTTCCAAGTAATTGTATTAGACTTCAGCTCCCGAATGCTGCCTAACTCTCAACTGCCAAAATAGGGATTTTTAAATTACTTGCCTCCTACAGCTGGTTAGTAACAAGGACAGAAATTTGTAGGCACCATCCAGGTCTTCCTTTGTAAAATAATTTTCCTTCTTTCACTGAAAATCTTCACTAGTCTAAGTAAAAATCCCAGTGTAACCACCTCTGTCTTGCAGGTGTGAGGCACAGGATGAGCAGGATGGTGGAGATCACATAGATTATGCAAGGTACAACTGTTGTATTCTTTCCTAAAATGAAAAGTGCTTGCTAAAAAGCAATCCTCTGGTAAGGCAGTCAGTCACCCCAAGAAGGGAGCCACCAGTAACCGGATTTTTCTGTTTCTCGGAGCTTGAAATTGTTTTCCAAAGACATCAGTTAATGTCAGATTTGTCTACTTCTGATCTTGTTTCTAATGTTCCTCTGTATTTCGCCCACAGACAAATGTTTGAAACTTGGACATTTTTAAGGGATAGCTCCAGAGGAGCTGGAAAAAATCCCAAATGACTTTAAAATATTTCCATGCTTGAAAGAACAAAAAATAATGATTGAATTACCTCACATCCCCAAGTTCCTAGAAGGGAATCTTTACAGGGCAAAGGTGACCATGCTGTCCTGCCTCTGCCTGCTGCTGTGGGAGTGTGAGGAGGGTGGGGATGCAGCCCAACAGCCTGCTGCCAGCCTGGTGCTATCACACTGCTGCTCAACCTAAAACCTCTTCTTGCCTTCTCTCTCTGTTCTTGGCACCTGTGCTAAAGCCCTGGTGCAGGTGGAAAGGACAGGTGCTAGAACCAGCATCTCCCATTCCTGTCAAGGTTCTATTTGCAGCACTCGTCCTCTCTGTGCAGATGTGGGAGCCACAAATTAGAAAGTGTTTTGAAGTCTAATGGCTTGGTAGCACAGTGAAATGTTAAAAAGACCACTAAGTCTGTTGGGGGAAAATCCTTGTCTTTGAGGCTGCTATCACAGGTATTTATGGTAAAGAAATGCTGGCCTGAATTCAAGGCTATGCCTTCCAGACTGGCAGCTTAAAGCAGGTAAAGCACAGGGGCAGCGTGGCTGAACAAGGAGCTCCTTCCAAGCTCGTGCACTGCAGCACCCAGGACATTCACAGACAGAAAAAAAATGCTATTCCAGGTAAGGGGGAAACACTAATAAATATCCTAAGCACCTCTCCAGTCTCTCCTGGTGTGTTGGCAGACTGGTAGAGTCTGGAAGGAATCAAACATGGATCCTACCTCACTTTTCTTTTCTGAACGTCCTTCTGATCAGAATGAGCAATGAGTGTCATGCCAGATGGCTGGATGGGTGCATGTCTGTCTGCACTCACCTGCTGAAAACTGTCTGCTCACCTGCCGAAACCACCACGCAGCTCTGGCTGGAGGAGATGGAAGCCACCACGCTGCGAGCAGGAGTTCCCAAGCTGGGGCACAGCTTGACCAGCAGTGCTGACCTGCACTGCTGGCAAAGTGCACAGGGCCTGACAGCCCAGGAGAAGAGAAAACCCTAGGGGAAAGAAAGCAAAACAGACCAAAAATAAATGCAAGTGGAAGGGGCGTGCAAAGGCTTCCGTACATGGGCCGGTAGCTGCTGGCTCATGCCATCATCCAAGGGCACCTGGGGCTCACAAGGTCCTTTCCACCACTGATTTTGTCCTCTCCAGCAGCCCCTGGCTGTCATATGGGTTCCTGCCTGCCATGGAGACAGTGTGTTGGTCTTGGGCAAGTGACAGCCTCTGACGTTTGGGCTGGGGATCGTCCCTGTGCCCCAGAGCAGGGTCTGCACCATAATTCTGCACATGAGCAGGCTCCTCCTCACTGCAGTGGCACCCTCCCATCTGGACTCACTCATGGCTCTCCCTGGGCTTCTCGTAGGCTCCTAGCAGAGCTGTGGGCTCCATGGCAATATGCTGACATAGCAAGAGGGAAGGGATGGTGGAAAGGCTTGAGAGGTCCAAGGAACCCAGCACGGCCACATAATAACAGACTAGCAATAATTTGTTGGAAAAATCAGGTCCAGCTCCTTGCTTCTACTGGTTTTACTGGATCAGATCTGGATGCGGTTATAACATTCAGCTCCTCCATTTCCTTGTCTTAAACATGAACATTTTGTTTCAGGAGACGAAAGGGAGTGGAGTTTGGGTGCTCAAATTTCAGAAAGAAGGAAACACTGTGCCTTGTCTTTCCAGTTCTTTGTAATTACTTGGCTTTCTGGGTCTTCCCTGGGGGGCTCTTCACTTCCTTCTGCCAATTGTATACAGAAATTATTTATTCTGATTCATATCCTGGACCCTGGCACCTGCTAATTAGGTGTCCATAAGGGCTGCAAGTGGGTATGTTTTATGTAGGGCTTCCAGAACTTATCCCAGAAATGTAGTTAAGTGAGGATTTCCTTTACTGCCAAAGTTCACTTAAAAACCTCCCTCCTTCATTTCTCTACCTCAGGCTACTCATTGCCCTGCTCCTGGACTTCTCCATCCCCCAAGATTTTCTTTTTAGTACAGCAGAGCTTCACAGAGACTTACGTGGGCAAAATCATGAAATCAAGGAAAGAAGCAGGAACAGCAAGGAGACAAGTGTCTGTCCTCACTGAACCTCTGCAAAAGAGTTTTAGGTTCCATTGACATCTCCTGGGCTACTGTATCTAAGCTTTGGCAAGACTGTAGAGAACAGAGCAATTTAGAGAATATCTCTTAAGTGTTTAATGCTCTCAGGAGAACCTGTCTGAACCATACACAATTTTATTTCACACCCTGTGCCTGTCCCCAGTGGGCCATGTAATGCAGGGGGTCAGACCACTCCGTGTTACTTTGATACTGGTTTTTGCTCCTCTCAAGTTATTTCCTGCTGACTTAACAGGTCTCGTGATTCCTGCCTGTATCTGTGGAAAAACCAGCTGCTGATTCAGCTGTGGCTCTCTCAGGAAGGGGAACCTGAGTTAGGGTTTTGAGGAGGCAGGCCAGCCTCCGGGAGTCTTTGCCTGTTCCCAGGGGAACTCCAGAGCCAGGAATGAAGATGAAGCACAAGTTTTGGTTTCAATTCACTTTTTAAAACTAGTGCCTTTTCAAAAAACAGTTTCCATAGTGACAGGGAACTGTAGCACCATTGTGAAGGTCCAAAAAACCCCGGCAGAGTATTAGCCAGAAATTCAGCAGTGTGGCCAGCTCCTGAGCAGCCTTCCCCAGCCTCTGCTGTGTTCACAGCAGGGCTCTGCTTCAAACACCTTCCTGACCACCAGCCATACTTTTAGCTGCCTGTGGGCTGTGCTACTCCTGAGTAATAGGGCTTAATCACAGGTAAAATGATGTTTGTCCAAAAAAGGAATACACTTTGACTGCATTTAGCCCTCTCATATAGAGGGAAAAGTTAGATTTGAAGACAGCTTTCACCCATTGTTTCCTTTTGCAGAATGGTGCAGAAACCATGAAATGTGCTCACAATCATCCATCAATGATGATGGAGCAGAGGAGCCCAGCTGGAAGCCCAGACCCTATTTAATTTTTATTTATTAGAACATGCTGCCTCTCACCTTCTCTTTTGCTATATCATAGGGGGTACTTCCATCCATGCTATAATCCAGACCTCCCAAAAGGGCCTAGGAACTCTCATACAATCATGCTGTTGTCCTGGTCCTCACCACAACACACAAGAAGCATGCCAGAGAGAACATCTTCCCTGCTGGGCTCAGTGCCAGGTGGTGGAGGCGACGGACACCACCACTTCCTCATGGAACTCCTTTGCCCTCATCCTTCGTTATCTGCTGGATTATGTTGCAGTCTGTAGTTTGCAAAGAAATACCACAGCACTCTTACAAGTTAAGTCTCAGGTAAAGTTACAGGCACCTGTCAAGTGCTTGTATTACCTGTGGTTTTTAGGTAACGAGCGCTGTGCGTGTGCAGGAGGCAGAGAAAAGTGTGGTTGTGCTATTTGTACAAATCTCAGGAAGCCTTTCCGTACCTCTGGACTTAATGCCTTTCCTCAGGAATGGCTGGGACTGTGGGGAATGTGGGCTTCAGGGAGGGTGTCTGTGGCCTATGTGCTACCCAGAGTGCAGACCAAGCCTGCCAGGCAGGGTGAAGATGCCTGTCCAAGGGACACAGGGACATAACAGCACCGGCAGGATCCACTGTGCATGCAGCAATTCCAGAACAGAGCCCAGGCACTGAAGGCAGGGCACATGCACCAGCCACCTCCTCCTGCCCCAAACCAAGCACTATTATCCCTTTCAGTTTTATGATAAACTATAATTTTTCTCAAACATTTAACAATCATTATTCCCTTCCTACTCCTCCTATTTTTGCCTGCGTATCCATGCGACTCTTTTGGAGCTGAGATCACACGCAAGAAAACAGAGTGAAAATGGCAACTAACGTAGTTTTTGTGAGAAAAGAATGATTGCATGTTGCTTCCTGTTAAACCACTGGAAATGGCATACCCAAACAAGAAATTGTCCTTCTGGTGCAAGACCTTAACTCAGATGAAAAAGGCCAAGTTCTGCAGGAAAGAAGAAAGAAAGAGAGGCATATTTGAACCAGTTTTTATGCCAGTATTTTCAATGTAAGCGTAGATGTATTGCACCAAGCTAAGGGTTTGTCTGTCCTAAGGCTGCCAGTGGAGCCCCAGAAGAGGCCAAGAGGCCAAACATATTTCCTTTGTATTTCCAAGCTTCCAGCAACCAGCAACTCAGAGAATTCATCAGGCAGAGGTGAAACTGTGTATATTGCCAGGACAAGCTGAATAAAACAGGAACTATGCACATCTTGAAAATTAATCATCAGGATTCACCAAAGCTTTAGAAGTGCACCACTCTGACTGTCTTGTGAGTGCAAGCGAAGGCACTGTTTTATGGAGGTACTTCCTGCAGGAGACCATTTTTTCCCTTGCTTCCTCGAGACCTTCAAGTGACCCCACTAAATTGCTAAAATTCCATTAGAAAGTGGCTGCTGGGAACATGTGCAATAAATAGCTGCTAAGATCAATGGCAGTCTTGCTGATTTAAAATCAATGTATTGCTTGCTGACGGTGCTGGCAGTGTTCTCCTCTGGGAAATGTAACAGTGATTTGCTTTAAATAAACACAGTGGTAAAAAACTTTATCTGAACTCATTAGTGACTCAGACTCATTTTAGAGTAACCCAGAAAATGCCCACAGACAAGACTTGGAAGTGATCAGTGACTTTGGATACTGCCATCGATGGTGGGACACTGGAAAGCATCCTGGAACAGAGGAGAACTTCTGAAAATACTCTCTGAGAATTAGATACTTAGGGTACCTAGACCACGGTTTGAAAGACAGCAGACACCTTTGAAAACATGACATGAGCAGCATTAGGTTACTATGGCTCTAATGACCACCGTCCACCCTTTCCAGGCCAATTCCTTGTTCCCCTCCCAGTTTCTGGCTGGCCTTCATCCCATGTGACACCACACATTCATGACAGAAATAAGCCCACCAAAACCTAAAGTGCCACCACAAGCCGGTCTCATCCACCAGCCACAGCAAGCAGCTTTGGGCTGAGTTGGGATCCTCTCCCCCTTTTTATTTAAAGCCTCTCTCCCACCATGAGTAGTTTTTTCTCAGAGGCTCAGCTAGATTGCTTTAATGAAAATAGACATGAAAGCATTTGCCCTACCTACACTCTGTTTTGTAACCTAACCATTTAATTGCATCATGCTTTTACCTACAAATCATCTGATGATGATTCCCAGGACAAGCCTTTACCTCTTTTCCTGCATGTTTTAATACTTCAGCTATTACTGCATCCTGCTTGTAGATATCACTAAATCACGAGGGCATTGATCACTAGATAAATCAGAGCTCTTTTTGATGGGTTTCTAACCTGGGAAATGGGGCACCCGAGTGAAAAACAGAAACTGTAACCACATCAGACCTCTGCAGTCGATGCCTTACAGACTGTCCAGAAGGGACAGGCAAGGTCAGAGGGCAGGGCGTTTGCCTGCCTTATCTACATGTGATAAAATAGATTGAATGCACAGAACTGTCTTTGAAAACCAGTGACCAAGAGGTTGAGGGCTTATAAGTAAGATCTAGGGGCAAGCTAACAAAGGAAAGCTCATGTTTGGTCTTCCTGCAGAGCACCAGAGCAAGGGAAGCTGTTGGTGAAGTTTTCTTACTTTGACTACAGGAAACACCTCACTCCCATGCTCTGATCCTCCTGGGGCACTCCTTGATATCTCTTGGAAAAGCAGCACAGTAAGCTGTAAGCAATCCAGGAGACACTTGGAGGGTGTTGAGGATGATTTCTTAATCCAAGTGACAAACAGCTTGACCAGAGGAGAAGTATTACCAGTCCTGTTGCTTATCAACAGGGATGAACAATTAGAGATGACAAAACTGGTGTTAGCTCAGACTGCAGCGACCCTGCCCTGGTGGAATTCAGTTTTGAATATTGAACACAATCTTGAACACTGCGAAGAAAGGCTGAGAGAGTTGGGAATCTTCAGCCTGGAGAAGAGAAGGCTTCAGGGACACCTTATTGCTGCCCTTTAGTTAATAAGAAATATGGAGAAAGACTTTTTATTGAGGCCTATAGTGATAAGAGAAAGGGCAGTGGCTTTAACCCAAAAGAGGATGGACTTAA
>WAAG01026884.1:10956-37115 GCA_013390105.1 Tichodroma muraria | reverse complement strand
TGCCTCTCTCATGGGGAGTCACGATGCTTAATTAATGTAACCAGCAACAAGGTAGCAACTCATTGTCGGTAGGTGATGTGTGCAGCGGAACTCTTGGACTGATGGAACCTAACTGGTAACTGAAGGAGCTTTGGCTTGTGCCAGCAATACGAGGAACTGCCCCTGCAGGTGAACAGGGGCTGTTTGAATGCTGAAAGAACTGCCAGAACAGCAGAGAAGCTGCACTGTTAGACATGCTGCTTTGCATGTTCCCCTTTCTAGAAAGTGAGGTATTTGTTGGAGTACCCCAGCAGACTTAACACATGCTGTAAGGATAACTGTTGGTGGGAAAGTTTCCTGGTGCTTTGCTGCAGCACTGAACACCTACTGCTGGTATCCTGGTTCCCTGTAGATCCATTCTCATCTTGTTTTGAAATGCTTTGGTTAAGGGCCAGGCTATTGCATACTCTCTGGCAGGTAGAAATCTTGTCCTGATCTTAACTCACAAAGCTGGCGTTCAAAACTTTTAAATTGCTTTGCCAGTTCTGCACAGCAGGCTGTATTGTCTGATAGCTGGGATGAATTTTTCCCCAGTTATGAACATGTACCTGGTAAGTTCATCAGCAGCCTGGGGATGACTTTTATCTCTAGAGACAGAGGGAAGTAGCTTGGAAATCATAATGTTTTAGTGCCAAACTTTTTTTTGGTGTGTTTTTCCAAAATAAAAAGGTTTGGTATCTTTGTGCTTCTGTGCCATAAACTAAATTTGTCCTTCAGTAATGCTTTTGGTTATGGTGAATTGTATATATGCATCTTGGAAGTAAAATCTCATGTTGGGACAGTACTGGAATGGCTCAGAAACTGACAGGATTTGTTTCACAGTTTGCAGAAGGCAGTACTTGGCTGTTGTGATAGTGCATCAGGGTGGTCTTGCAGTGTGTTATTTCAACTGAGCTTTGAGGCAAATGACTAAAGCACAAGTACGTGTTGGGAAGGGTGTACAGAGTTCAGACCGTAAGGCTTTAGGAAGGTAAACTGGGTAGGAAAATGAAAAAAAACCCCTTTTTTCTCGCTTGCCCTTTTGGCATGTAACAAAGCACATTTCTGCTCTGGCTGTATCCCTGACATATGAACAATTTACTTCTCCAAAGGCAACTATTGCAGCTGTGAAGCTGTGGGGAACTGGAGCAACGATAAGAGCAGGAGCTGTGACCAGAGCTGCAGCTGTTTGCCATTGCTGTGGAGGTGAGGGCGACTGATCCTCCACATGGCTCAGAAAAATAAGAGCTGCAAGCCTTCAGTGTTCTGAGGAGCAATTTTTGGCACATCTCTGTCGGTGGTTGTTGTCACGTCGCTGTTCCTCTGAAGGAGGGCGCCGTGCTGCTCCGCGCAGGCTGTCCGCAGCCCGGGAGGGGCGGCTGGAATCGGTATCGGGCGGCAGCCTGTGCTGCCCAGGAGCGTGGTGTGGCCCTTGCACAGCTGGGGGTGAGGAGCAGGATGGCTCTACAGCTGGAGGGCTCCCTCCAGCAAGCCTCTTGCTGAAGGGAAGGGCAGTGGCCATCGGTCTGGCCACAGCTGGGTGCTCACCTTGGGGCCCAGCCCTTATCTCTGTGCTGCACTGGCTTTGCTGCATAGATAGACTGGGTCGTTGGAGCCAGCATGGATATCACTGCCATGACATGATGGGGAGATTCTCTGGAGGGGCAGCACCTGAGGCATAATCAGATTAGCCAGAGGAATTGATTTGTCTGTCGTGTACGTCCTCTCCCAGCATACTGCAGCATCAGCCTCAATGGGGAGAACAGCAGAAGAGCACATCTGAGAGTGACAGGATTTTTCTTGCTGTTCTCAAAGTGATGGCCTTTGTACAGAACTGCAGCAGGTGGCCCTGGCTGCTTCCACACAACCTGCTCTCCTGTGTCTCCCCCTCCTTCCTTCCTTAGGACACTTTTAACAAGAGTCAAAACCCATGAGCTCCAAGTCTCCAGCTGATAGCAGGAGGGAACCACGCAAGGAGTCATGGTCCATGGCGAGGATCAAGCTAGGAGTGCTTGTTTGTGCCGGCTGCCAGGTGTGCATCATTGCCTGGAGGGCTTGGAATGTCTGCCTGGTGCACATGGAGAGACCACAGCATTGTGCAGAGCATGTCAAGCTGCGGTCTCCGATGCTGCACAATTCATATGTGCCGAGCGGGGAGCGTGCCCACGAATAAACAAGTCTGGTGCCAAAGTACCTTTTAACATGTTGTGCCAGGTCCTCAGCTGGGACAAAGCTCTGGAGTCCTGCTGATGTTAGAGTCTAGACTTGCATGGCGCTGGGCTGTGGCAGGGAAGATGCATTTGTCTGCCGTCGTGTTCCATCTGGTGAGCGATGCTCACTCTGGTTGGAAGTCACCTTGGAGGGAAGCTTTCCCTGCTTACTCTGCTAGGCAAGCAGGAGTGTCCTGCTTCAAAATTGTTATTCTTGATACTGCTCTGATTAAGAGCTGTTTTTTCTGCGTAAAGCCATGTGGGCTGAGAGCCTGCAGTTGGAGCACAGTATTGATAAATAGCACGTTTGCTTCATGGATATGTGAGGTTTAATTCCATTTTTGTTCAGCCATCACTGGTCCCACCTTAATAAAAGAGCGCCCGTTAGGGATTTTTGTCCGGCTCCCCCCACCCCCGACACTGTTGTCTAAGCAGTTTTTAGTGTGAGCTTGTGGGAGATAGCTCTTGCCCTAAGGACCTTTCTGCCCAGCTGGCACCCTGATTGCAGGAGACACAAGTGTGCAGGAGAGGAGCCCGGAGACATGCAGTCATTCTGACGTTTACATAATGCTCCGTGCTCAAAGGGACCCTATCTTGTCCCTAAAGTTAGGACTAAACTTAGGGTAGGGCTTCACAGCACTTTGAAGAAAACAGGGCATGGGAAACACAGATATTAATTGGCTGAGGGTAGATCTCTTTGGGGAGAAGTTATAGATGATATTGGTGTGTCTTTTAGAGCAAGATGAACTAGGGGCTCTCATCCCTACAACATTCCCTCCACACCCAGCTTGTACTCGACCTAGCACAGCCCTATGTGTGGGAGACAGGTGAAACACTCTTTGGGACAGATGATTGCCCGGAACCCATATCTTAACAATCCCCATCCCTTCCCTTTCGTCCTCTGATGTATTTGCATCTTTAAACAGAGATAGCTGGGTTGGGAAAGGATATGTTGTTTTGACTGCATAAAGGAAGTGGAGCCCTCAGCCCCATTCCTTTTGGGTGGGAAGCAGCAGCACCCTCCTGAGAGCAGCCCTTGTCAGCCCTCAGGAAAGATGCAGGATGTCACTGGGACAGAGTATAAAAGTGACTTGCAAAAACTGGGCAAAATACCTGAAAGGTATTTTGTGGGGGTACTGTGGGGGTATTTTTTGGGTCTGGTACAGTGTGGAAAGATATTCACCAGCAAGAAATATGGAATAGGGCTGGAGAACTGGGGGGGTATCATTTGTGTTTCTGAACAGGGGCCAAACCACACTGATCCAGATGGGTATGGAAACCTGATGTAAATCATGTTGCTTAGAGACTCTGCACTGTGGGCAATTGTAGCAGTAGTAGGTCTAAGTGTAGCTTTAAAGGTTTATTATTAGAAAGGGTGCTCAGTAATCCTCAAACTTCCACGGAAAACAGGAAAGCCAGATCACACTGAAACTATTTCAGCCTTTGCTTCTTAAAGAGAGGATATATTGTTTCTGCGTTAATGAATGAAGTGTTAGCAACCATCTAAGTTAGAAGCAACTCTTATGGTTTATTTTACTAGTTCTCTGTTTATATGCAACATTGTTGCTTTCATTGTAATTTCCCCCATTACTTAAATGCATCAGAAATTGGGATTTTATTATGCAAGCAGCTTGTAGACATGCACATTTATATGATGCATATACAATTATGGAAATATGGCACTACTATAAAAACCAAGCCAATGTAAATGAAAGATAAGAAAATATTTCTAAACATCTGAGCTCACTGAAGAAAGGAAGGGAATCATCACCTTAGCAAAGCTTAGCTGGATCTTAGTAACATTTATGTCAGTCCCACCTTTTGAGAGAAGCCTAAAAACCTTGGTCCTACTGAGCAAAAATCTGTGCTGATCCATGCCAGCTGAAGCCCAGGCATAGTGTTACATGCCACGATTTATTTTTTCAGACTGAACTTGCGCATTCTTGCTGTGACATTGACATTCTTTGCTGTAGCTGTTCCTAGGGGAGGGTGGGCTCGCGGAGCCTGCGAAGTGCTGGCTTTTCTCACGCTCTTCCCAGTGCCAGAGAGGGAGCATCAAGCAGGCAGTGCTGATCACTGCTGCAGGCAGTGCTGTGGATGAAAGGCTTCATTAACCCAAGTGTATCACTCAAGGCACACGCATCTGTTGTTGAAAGTTGCTTTGAGCGTTAAGAACTGTGGGTCCAGTTCAGAAGTCTGTACTTACACGTAATTCCTCTGAAAGGACAGAGATGCGTTTCTTCCGTTCTCTTTTCCTGTCCAAGTGTCTCCATCCAAAATGCACTGTGTGCGGCAGAGGAGCCAAAGTTATCTTCTCTGTGGGTAACTTCATAGTGCTGAGGAAATAATAACTCCAGTGAAATTAGACTCTTAGAAAAAGATGGCATCAGGAACCCGTCTTCTGTTAGCATGTGGAAACTCTTGAACAGCAAAAAGATTATTAGTTGTATAACTCCCTTCCCTCCTGGAGGCCCAAGTGATTATTATATCACCACTTAATTTTTCTACTGTCCTTCATGTCACACAATGCCCAGTAGAATTGTCATTACAGTAGAGTTGTAGGTTTTGCTTACTGCAACACACACAAAATGAGGGTGATGGTTAATCCTTCTTCTAGCCCGCTTGTGCCCTTCCTATATCCATTTCTTATTCTGCCATAACTGAAATAGCATTTCAGCTATTTCAGCTAATGACAGGTTTCTGTGTGACAAATGTCAGTCTAGAGCATCCCTCCATATAATGTTGGGTGTGAGCAAGTATCCAGGTGACACGGCACAGAACACTGTGTCTAGGAGTTTACACACCGCCAGAGCTGAAAGGCAGTAGAGGGGCTGGACAAAGGCTTTCCTTAAGATTTCAGGGGTGCTGGGCTGGGAAGGATTTCAGACACCAGCAGAGCCCTGGGGCTCACACTGCAGCCTCTGACCCAAGAGTTGCACAGATGCAGTTTCTCTCTGAATAAATGCAGCTTGTGTCTCTTGCGTTAAGTCAGTGTTGCAAGGCTGAATCTTGTATTGCAAATCTGCCTGTTAGTGAGGATGGTGGCTCTTTTGATTCACCTTGCTGCAACCCTATGTAAATGTCTTGTTTCTACCACCAGGGTAGTCTTCTCCCGAAAACTAAGTCCTGTAGATTAATGCAAGACATGTTATTGCCAAAACTGAGAAAAGATGAGACAGCCCTTGTTACTGAATTGGCCTTGAGACTTTTGTAAAGTTTGAACAAATGGTAAAGTTTCATGCTTTGCTTCTCACCAGATCCCAGCTTTGGAGGCAGATATGGCATCGGTTGGCATCAGGCATTACATTTCCTGTTATGTATCAAAATGAGTGTCTTTCTGCTGGTCACAAGTAGCTTCTCATTGAATCATTGCTTAAGACTGAGGGAAGTTTGACCTTAAGCCAGCAGCTCATTTTTCAGCACATTCTAGGCTCACCAGAGAGATCCTATGATTTACATGTCTCCCATGGCTTCA
Source organism: Tichodroma muraria (assembly GCA_013390105.1). NCBI lineage: Eukaryota > Metazoa > Chordata > Aves > Passeriformes > Sittidae > Tichodroma > Tichodroma muraria. The sequence goes on along the minus strand of WAAG01026884.1, from coordinate 31,412 downwards.
GCAGAAACAGGCTGAGGCCATGGCTTGGCTACTGTATCCCTATTTGCCTGTGTCTTTGATTTTTTTAGAGTATGGATAGCAGTGCTGACTTGTGCTCTGTTGCAGGAGGAACTAAGCAAGTTTTGTGGCTTTCCCCTGCAACCCTGATATAAAAGGAGCATGATGACAAGGTTATTACTTAATTGATGTTTTAATTGAAGTTTCCACTTTGCTTGGTTGCATCTCTGGATTTGCACCCTCAATATAAGGGGCATAATCCTGGTAAGCAGCTGCACACTCATTTGCGGGTGTGGTCTGCATTTGTTTATGCAGCCTGATTACAGCAACGGTTTTGCAAGTAAAAGCCTTGGTGTATCAGTGTGAGTCCTGGGAGTGTGTGGATTAGTGTTTGTGAAGGTTAGTGCAGCACCTGCCCACTCCACATCTGTTGAGACTGGCTGGGAAGATCCAGTTTGTCTTCAGGTAAGTTGTGTCTGATACTGACCTATCCAGGTCACAGCATCTTGACACAAGAATAGATATTGAAAACAAAATCTGTGGCTCTGCTGTCATCCTTTGACCTTAACACCCTCCTGTCTCTCAAGCATATTGATCCCATGATAACACGAGGAGGGCTGCTGCTTTTTTGTAAGGTGTAAGAGCAGCATATCTTTAAATACACATCTTTATTGGGATTCATTGCTATCTTTCCGTTCTGATTTTCTTTAATATCAGTATTTCACAAGCTTTCAACCTGCAGGACATGATACACAGGTAGAGTAAAGCTTTTCATTCAGCTTCCTAATAGGCGTAAGGCAAGCTGAGCAGTCCCTCCTGGGCTTCCCAGCACAGCCCTGTTTGCCTTTGCTGGTATTATTGCAGCCCCTTGTGAGGATTCATACAGCAAAAATCTCTTGTGCAGAGCCGCCAGCTTTCCCAGGCACTGGCAGCCACCTTCCTCTCCTGTTTCAGCTCTTCCTTCCTGTTCCTTTTGCAAAAGCCTCACCTCTGCCAAGTGTGCACCAGTCTGTTGTGTGAGCCAGAAAGGTGAGCTGCGGAAGTGCCTTTTGAACGCCTGAGGCGGTTTCACCCTTGGCATGCCTCTTTGGCAGTGGCTGGTAGGGCTGGTACAGCCTGTCGTGTGCCACCTGCCTTCTGGGCCGCACTACTGGCTCTTTAGCTGTTCCTGCAAAGGGCTGTGCAGCACCAGTGCCTGAGATGCTCTTCATTTAGACCCACATTATTCCCCACAGATTGTAGGTAAAATGACATTTCTCTGCTGAAGAGGTTGCTTCTGGACAGAAGGGCCTCCCTTCCCTCACGAATACCAAGCCCTGGTGGGAAAGCAGCATGGAGCAGGGTAGAGCTTCGCCAAGTGCCCATTTTCCCCGGGTACACATTCTTCCATGCATCCCTGCTGCCACAGTGAAATGACAGTGGCTGAGGCCCTCCAACAAGCACATAAATGTTGCAGTGGGTTGTGGGGTGCAAATAATGCTGGAGATGGGAGAGTGCAGGCAGAAGATGGATTTCAGCCCTGGGAACAAAGCACTCTCTGTGCAGATCCCTCTCTGCTATTACCTGGAGATTCAGCCTGCTCTTGGTGCTCACAAGGAAAGAACTGGCAGCTCTCCCTGGGGTGTTTTATTTCGGGTCTGCACCGGAGACTGGAGGGAGGCTCCAGTTTTGCCACACAGCTCTGGGGGCAGATGTCAGTGGGTGGCACTTGTCTGTAGCAATGGGTCTTGCAAGGGGGTGCTGCTTTTTGCTGTGGCTCTGTGCCTTGCAGCCCACCCGTTGGGCTTACCTGAAACTGCTTCTTCCTGGGTAACAGAAGTCTGCACGCTCTTTCACAGAGAAGTGTGATATAAATAACAATGAGTCTTCTGAGAACAAGTGCTTGTAGTCTGGAAGCCCTCCCCAGGATAAGCTGGGGAGAGTTTTCTGTAAGCAGTAGGATTTTTTAATCTGGATTTTAGTGTGACATGCCAAATAATTGCCCCTTCTCATCCTGAGAGGAATTGCCTGGGACCGGTACCGACTGTGCATTTCAGGGTGCTGGCTACCTGGCTCCTGAAATTCCCTGTGGCTTCCCAGCTCCTCCTGTTGTCCAGGGTAGCAATAGGGATAGGGCACCATCTGACCTCACTCAAGGGGAAGGGTGTGTGCCCTTGTTGTGGCAGCACTGCAGCTCTGATGAACAAAATGAAAAGACAGACCCACTGTCGTTCAGGTTTTTAAGCATCTGCAAGGGGTTCTTTTGTGAGCAAGCAAAAGGAAATGTTAGGAGTGTTTTGCTTTGTTACAGCAAAGGAAATGTTTGGAGAGGCTTGCTTTCTGCTGCACAAAAAGGAAGATCCAGAATCCCAGGAGGGAAAAGCAATCTTTGCTCTGAGATAAGATGCTTTCAGGCAAATACTATATTTTTGCTTTCATTTCTGAGAGCCATTGAACTACCCTGAAAACACTAGTCTATGACAGCCCCTGCAGGCCTGAAGAGGCTTTTGAATTCTTGACTAGTTTAATATTGTTAGTGCTTGGCATATTATTGACCATACTGTGCAGAACTGCTGACAGCTATAGCGTTACTGCAGATGTGGAGTCAATCATTACTACCGCAGGTTAAGAAGAGGTTTTTAAAATAGCCCTGCTTGTGGTCCTGTGCCAGTCTGGTAGACAGGACAGAGGATTGGTAATGGAAAAAAGCAAAACCATCCCCCAAAAACAAACCTTAGCAAAAATACATACTTCCAGGCTGAGTCTTCAGGGTGAAATATATTTGTCTGTAATTTTTTGAGTCAACATCTGCTAAAGAAAGACTTCACCACCTTAAATGTTTCCCTGCAGTCCCAGAAAGCCAAGGGCAGGTACCCCAGTGACTTTGTAAGGTATTGGTGGGTGTAGCAGTACCTGACAGCAGCAGGTCCTGGGTAGCACAGGAAGGTCCCAGAGACACTGTTGCATAGCTCATTAGCCAAGCTAACAGGATTTTGTCTTCTGTTCAGTACAGGATATGACTTTTATGGATACAGTAACTTCCTTAACTGCTGGAGGGAGCACCGTGGTCCAATGTCTCAAGATAGCTTTGGGCAATGGGCTGCGTTAAAAGGCAAGAGGTAGGAGTGGGCTCCTGTTGCAATATGTGGCACAAGCAGTGCCCTGATGCTGTGAGGGTGATTTCCTTGGCTCCAGGACCTCCTCCATCTACTTTAGGCTCCTAAGGGACTGTTCCCTCACATTTCTAGAGCCTCCTACAAGGAGTCTTTTGAGGGCAGGACTCCAGTTTCCCATTTGTGACTTTTTTACATACCAGCTGTCTGCAGATGCATGTTTTTTTGTCTCATGGGTGTAGCAGCAGAGAGCTGCGATGTCCAAGAGCTCCCAGGTCGCAGTGGCTGCTGAGCCAGCCTGGCCTCATCAGCAGCCCTGTGAGTGCGGTCAGTGTGACTGCTCAGCACCCAGCGTCTTTTACATTCTTCTTCCTTAAGCACCTGATGACAAGATGGGGCTGTGTTTTACTCACACTGCAGAAGTGGTGTCTGCAATCTCGTGTCACTGCCGCTGCCACGGCACGAGGAGCCTCTGAGCAAGTGCCCCCCAGCTCTCCTGGCACAAGCCAGCCCATTTTTGATGCTTAGCTGCTGCTGCTCAGCTGGGTGGCCACGCCGTGCCCCGCGGTGCCCGGGCGTGCTGCCTCGCTGCGGGGGCTCGGGCTGCCATTCCACCTGGGAGAAGCTGGCACAGGCAGGCATTGCCCTGATGCCAGGCATCTGCAGGGAACCTCATGCTGCAAATTTCCTCCCTTCTCTCTGCACCCCGGGGGAAGTCGCTCATCTGGAAGCCCCCTCGGTGCTGACAGGTTTTCATCCCCACTGTGGTTAATCTGGAGATGCGGTTGAGTGTTAGTGTGACTGAAAGCTGGGTAGCATTTTGACTTGGTGGTGAAAATAAGTTTTGTTGTGGTTCCTTTTCCTGCATGCAGCTGTGTCTGGAGCAGCCCTGCCATGCACAGGAGCCCTTGCCAGATGCCAGTTTGATTGATCCTCACCCACTCCCTGCTCCTCTGCGCCTCCACCAAAGGGCGACTTTTCTTGTGCCAAGAATTTGTGCAGCAATATAGCTGAGTTCACCACCCAAGAACTGTGAGGGCCCATGCCAATTTTTTAATTGTATTTTTCTGGCAAATAGCCGTAGTTTGGTCTTAAGAAAAAGAAATCAAATATTTCTAGCTCTCAACCCTGTGTTAGTCTTCGTGGAGCAAATCTTGGAAGTACAGCAGGACCTTGCTTTGCTTAACTGAGGTGGGGAAGAGAGTATCCAGACTGCTGGGGTAGAGGGAAGACTGATGGAAGCCAACAAATCAGTCCTATTTTGCAGGAGTTTAAGAGACCCTGGGGGTGGAAGGGCTGCCTTGGATATTCATGTATCTGAGCTGCGAGGATGGTCCTTTTGCAGGCTGGAAGTGTTCAGGCAGAGTCCTGTTACTTTTGGCTTGTGCTGAGTAGCAGCACAAAATGCTTTCAGACAAATCCATGGTTTTTTGACCTGTTGCAAACAGGTCTGAGTGAACAGTTGAGCACGAACTGAGTCTCACTGCATTACCCTTGTGGGAGAAACAGAGGCCCTGAGTTATGCTGGGGAGTGCCAGAAGCTGCAGTATAGACCTGGCAAAATTCATTGCATAACATAAGCATGATGAAGGCAGGATTATCAAATTCTCCCACATGCAAAACATGTACCATCTTCTGGGTGATTTATTTGCTATTTTACAAATCCGTTTTAGATGCAGCCTCTACGGTCTTGTCTGCAGTTGAGGGGAGGAGAGTTTATCTATCACCCTGAATTTTCTGCAGCATGTGGAGCCTGTTCAGGGCCATCTGCCTTGCATGCTTGGCCCTTGGCATCTCCCACACAAACATAAATCATCCTATTAATTGCAAAAATATGTTGCACCAACACAGTATTTCAGGCAGGTTGACTGGCTGGTTCAGTAACTCTTCACCGTCCTCCATAACATGCATTTATTTTCAGAATTTTATTCGGGAGCAACCTGGGACATGTGCAAGCCAGTACCTTCCTTGACAAATGGCAATAGGCAATCGGTTGTCCCCCAGGAGCATGTTTGCTCCTGCAGCAGAGCAGAGCTGGAGAGCCTTGCAGAGAGCCACATGTTCTGGGCAATGAGAAACGAGGGCCGTGGGCTCGCAGTGGCAGCAAACATGGCAACAAAGCCAAATAAATATTTATTGGCACACGGCTGGGGGTGAGAGCTATTGTCACAGTAGGGCAGAACCAAGGCAGGATCTGCAATGCTGGATGCCAAAAGCCAGGAGGAGCAGCTCGGACACAAAGTGGTGCAAGGCTGATGGGAGGGCTGGGTGGAGGACAACAGCCCAGCTTTTTTTGGCCAGTGCACACAGCTGTGTTCAAGTGTTGCTCAGTGGAATAGCTGGGATATTATTTTGACAGCACTTTTTCTGGAAAGCAGCGCTTTGCAGCCCAATGGGTGTGAGCCATTTCCCCACAGCAGGCTGGCACTCAGCTGGTGTCTGTATACTCATTTTCATTGCAGGCTGATTTAGGGGGCTTTGCAGAGAGAAGAGTGTTAGTTGATACTCCACATGGTTTCTTGGGACCAGTGCAAGGCTTAGGAACAGTGAACTCTGTCCAACTTTAGCATTTCAATGCAACAAGCTTCTGATGTTCTTCTGTACCTCAGGAGGAAGGTTCTCTCTCCCTGTGGCAGCTGGATTTGCTTTCCCACTTGTGATATAGATACAGACAATTGGCTCCAAAATGCTAAAGAAAATCAGGGCACTGTCTTATGAACGTAGCTGTTCCTCTGTGGATGGGGTTTGTTCTGGAGTAGAGGAGCCAGGTGTAAATTTTTGGGCTCGGTTATGTGCCTGCAGCAGTCAGAACAGGCCATATACAGCAGTATTTCAAACTGGAGCAGAATGGGTACAGACAAACAAGAAGGGATCCTGTAAACCTATGAACACCTAGGGAGGTGGATATCCAAGCCCCAAGCCTCCAGAGGGCTGCATGTGCCAGTTCCGTGTTCTGTTTGAAGATCACAGAATCACAGAATGGTTGAGATTGGAAGAGGCCTCTGGAGATTATCTGGCACAAAGTCCCTTGGTGAGAGCCAAGACACAACTTCCTCCTAGTGTGCCCGAGTCTTGGAAAGTTTCATTGGATTTGGTTGGTTACAGATAATATAAGAAATAATACTTCTGCTGTAATTCTACAAATACAGAGCTAGTGGCTTTACAACAGTTTAAACTAATTTTTAAAGACTCTAAGTAACTTAGTAGCCATAGCAGTTGAGAAAAAGCCCTGAATTATGCTCAGTTTAGAAATTCAAATCTTGGAAATACTGCTTTGATTTTGCATTCAAGATGTTTTCTGTGCTGCCTTTCAGAGTAAATTAGCAGGGGCAGGAGAAAAGATTTGGGAAGAAAAATGCAATAGAATTTGTAACAAAATGGCAAAACCCAGCTTAAAGCCATGACAATCACACTCATTAACAAAAAGGATCTTGTCACCTCCATCAAGTGTGTCCTTTTCCAGCCCCATGCTGCAGCCCCATCTCACATTCTGTCTCTGAGACACACGGACAAAGGACATGGGTGGTTTAATCCAATTTATCCACACAGACAAGAAATAATGTTCCCCTTCCCTGTGGTACAGCAAGTCCTGTCATGGATTATATGCATGACTTTCCTCAAGCCACAGCTTCCAGTCTTGTTGGTACATAGTTTTCCAATACCAGTCTTGACTTGTCCTTCAGGTGGCAAATTACTCCATCACTTCTTTCCAAGCCTCAGCCATGTGACCAAACAGAGGATAATCCCCAGCCTCACCCTCTGGTTGCCTCATTTTTTCTTGCAGGACTTTTCCAAAGTATTTCCAAGTGCCATTCATGGGGCCCTCATCTTGGTCAGAGCCATAAAAGGGGCTCCAGTGAGCTGCAGCATCCAGTGATGGGCAAGGGCATGGTTGGAAATAACTCATCTGAAGTATACTTGGAGAAAAAGAGTTAAGAAATAAAGTGTCAATGATGAGAAGCCTGTAGCCATTCTAGAAGTATGAGATCATTCTTACATGAGAGTGCTGTAACTCTTCTGCATAAAAAAATCCTCAATTATTATTAGGATGGAAATATTACAAACCATTATTCTAAAATAAAGCTTGCCCAAGTCTGGGCTTGCAAAATTCACATTCGGATAGTGAGAAAAGGTAGTTTTAAGCTTACCAAGCAAACATAATTGTTCTGGACAAGTTTGTATCTTAGCTTCAGAAAGGCAAGGTTCCTGGGGAAATGACAAGTGTAATTAAAATCTGTCTCATCATGAGTGCACACAGGGGAGGGCAAGCTGTGATGGTAATTGTAACTGCTCCTAGCAGGTGTTTTTCTGTTAATATGAGGTATTAAATAAAACCTACCATGTTTACTAACCCAAATACTCTCCTGTATACCTCTATGCACTCTTTCCCTTACAATACTTGATAGTTCCCAGGCAACCCCAGTACTGTGAGGAGACTACATGGGTTTTTATGACTTTTATTTCAAGTTCATTTGCTATTTGCTGCCAGAATTTTCCCAGGGAACGCAGACAAGGAGTGGTAAATGGTGATTAATTTAGACAGCCTAGGTAGAGGACTCACGACGGCTCCCCATGTAATACAAGAAAGTTAACGGCTTGCTGATGTCCTTTTGTTAGGGAATTGTGTAGCCTGGTTGTTTAATGGAGTGTTTAAAAATTGCGTTGGCAATAGCCTATGAATAATGTACGATGAAATACCTTACTGCCAAGAAACTGCTGATATGCTGGAGAAATTTCCATCAGATGTGAGAGAAATTTTGAAGACACTGTCTTCTTGGGATGCCTTTTATTTATAGCCTCACTGCTTCAGAGATTGCCTTCCCTTTTTAGATACTGCATGTGGAGATGCCCTCCACTGCCTCTGCCTCTGTCTTCCAACTCCACCTGACTTCATTTGCTTGTGCCCATAAAAGCTCCGGAATTTTTATGAGATTAGGCTTTATCACCTGAGCACTGTAAGCATGGAGTATTTCCTGTGCAGTCTTCACCTGTTCTAGGTATCTGCCCCAAGGCACCCTGCATCAAAGGAAGATGGACACTGGTCATGACAATGTCCCATGATGCAGGAAGCAGAAAAAGGGTCATGTTATTTGGGGGGGCGGGGGAAGACAAGTTGAACTTCACAGTGTGAAGTCGGTTTGGATGCCTCTACATTTTCCCCCATGTCCTCTTCCAGTGCAGGAGGCTTTGTATGCTTTGGCCATGAATAGTGGGAAGTCATTGTGATATGTAGCAAATAAATCTTTCTTGACCAAAGAAATGAGAAGACTGAGGGTGAACCCCTGCTTGCAGGGGGGTTCTGGGGGTTGCACTGCCTTAGGTGCAAGAAGAAACAAGCCTTCTGTAAGACTCTAGGACATAGCTCAGGCAGTCATGGAAGCAGTTACAGTCTTTTCCTTTGCTCCTTGTTTTGGCCCTCAACTCTTCTCCAGGAGAAAATAAAATCATGGCTTTGTTTCTCACATGGAGTTTTCCCCACCTGCACTGAAAAGCAGAAATGTGCCAGAAGGGCAGGTGAACACAATGCATATCTTAGCTGAGACCACTGTGCAGAGTGGTCTCAGCTAAGGGTTTGTGAAGAGCAGACCCGGCTTGTGGAGCCCATAGCTCGGTACCCTGCCCCTGCCGTGGTTTTGTTATGAGTAGCCAAGTGCTCGTGCTGCATTTTTGTGTCTGTATTTACACAGTAGAGCCCTGAGTCAAAACATTTCCTGCAATATGGGTGCTGTATTATTAGTGTAATGCTAGAACAAAGCCATACGAGGTTGATGTTGGTATTAGTCAGCTGAGGAAGTGACATGCTCACCTGGGAGGTTGATGTGTTGGGTTTTGACGCTTGTGATGCCAACAGCAAGCTCCAGGCATGAGGCTACAGGGCAGGGGAAAGAATGGGTTAGGAGAGAGGTTTTATCCTCAGGGTGATCTGCAACTGGCTAAGCAGGAGGATTTGTGAAAATGGGAGAGAAGATTTGTGCCTTTACTGGCTTGTTTGCTGCTGGGATTTATCTGGGCATGCAGGATTTTCACAGCTCCTGGAAAGGTGTATAAAAGGGGTTAGCCTAAGCACAAGATAGGTGACAAGGAGCACCGCAGGAGTTTGGCTAATGGCAGAACAAATAAAGAGGAAAGGTTCTAAATCATCGTCCAAATCCACCACCCAAAGCCCATCCTACCAACTGAGATGTGTTTTCAGCAGAGAGGGTCACAAAGGTCTAGACAGAGGATCATGGTCAAGTTCAAGCAGCGTTTCATGGGGTAGGAGCACTGCCAGCTGACAGCATATGGAAGAACAGCTTTCAAAGGGAAGGAGCCAGTTCTGTTATAAGTTTATTCCACTGATGCTTCTGATGATCCTATTAATTTTTCATTTTTTAATGTTTGTTTTCTTTAGGTGAAGAGTGAAGGCCCCAAACTGGTCCCCTTCTTTAAAGCCACTTGTGTCTATTTTGTCCTCTGGCTGCCAACTTCCAGCCCCTCCTGGTTCAGTGCCCTGATTAAATGTCTGCCCATCTTTTGCCTGTGGGTTTTCCTTCTGGCTCACGGGATTAACTTCTTAGTGTCACACCGGAGTGCCAGCCGCATCCTAGCGGGACTCATATTCTCGGCAGTGGGAGACGCCTTTCTCATCTGGCAGGAGCAGGGCTACTTCATTCATGGTGAGTACAGTGTCAGTCCTAAAGGGATGCCACAGTGCCCAGCTGTTACCCTCTTTATTTAATAATGAGTTGCTGGACCACGTGTTTTGTTTATTCATGTACAGTTTAAGCCCCGGGTGCTGGGAAGCACTCATCCCTTGACTAAAATCCATCATGGTTTGAGGAATCACGTCATGGATGAGTCTTTCTCTTGAGCTTCTCTTGAGGCTAGAGAGGTAATCGGGTCAGGTTAGGTTTCCTGGCATGTGTCACAGCATCTAGGCTGGCTGGAGAAGGTGGCATGCCAGAATCCCTGGGGAAGAGAAGGAATTGCTCGTGGCACTCATCGGTGCCCATGAAGCTGTGGGAAGTATTTACCTCCTATCTCTCTGCAGGGAGGTCTGTCAGCCCTTTGCTGTGAGGATTGCGAATGGAACATATTGTGCAAAGGTCCTTGGTGGAGAACAGGTGGAGAGGACATTTATGTTTTGCTAGACAAGCCCATAGCCTGGGGGAGACATTAAGTGGATGATAGAAACCAAAGCAGCAGCAGTCTTGTCCTACTTGCAGGTTCATCAGTGTGAATCATGCAGCCTGTTGTACAAGACATGTCTGTTTTGCAAAACATTTAAATGATGGTCAATCAAGGACAAACCTTACCGCAGTGGTCTGTCTTCTCTACAGAAAGATCCACATCTCTCAGGCAAAATGAGCTTGGTTTATTTTGCTGGTTTGCGGACTGGAACATACTGATTCAGATTAATCATTTAAAGCCACATTGAACCTGCCTGCAGCAACTCTCTCTCTGGCCTTGGACTGTCACAAGAAATCAGCAGCAGTTGAGTCCTTCACTGAACTGACTGGTGGGGTTTCCGAAGTTAATTTAACCAGCTCAGGGATCTCACATAACACCCACCATTAACTGGCTGCTGTGACTGTCCCACTGGAAAATGTGATGAGACGAGGGAACTTTTCTGACTTGTGCTGTTGTCAGCTCTGAAAGTCAAAGGCTTATTTTTTCTCCTCTCTCACGAGTTCAGTATTTAGTTTTATTCTGGGATTCCCACAAGCTCTTTCTTTACGAGAAGGAAGTGTGTGCAGTGCCAGATATGAAAGGCCAAATGCTCTGAATCTGGTTTTAATCCTGCTTCCCAAGGGCTTATCCCCATCCCATTAAAAGTTCATGTAAAAATGCTTACTGATTTTGCTGGGGTTTGGATTAGGCCCTGAGGATTGAATCTATCTGGCTGAACCTTGGGCACGTTGCTGAGGAGCTCCAGCTTTCTTGAGGTGCCATCCCTTCTGTGTTGAGTGCGGACATTCCCACCGATGGGCCTCCTCCCAACAGGAGCACCTGGCTCAGTCGCCTCAGCCCAACTGGTTTTGCCTCCTGGAGTTGCTCCTTGAGCTATGGCTTGGAAAACATTCAAGGCCCAATTCTCCTCATGGTCATTTTCGTGTATGGACTGTTCTGCGCTTCTCCATTAGCATGTAACTGGGTATATCTCTGAGTTTCCTCTCCAAGTTAGTGCTAGGGGAAGGTTAACCAGTCACAGCAATTCAGAATCTGGTTGATGTGCTTTAATCTGCAAATGAGTCTGGTTTTCAACCCTAGTCTCTCAACTGCGAAGTTCTGCTTTGCGGGTTTAAGCACATTTTTTCTTCTTAAGGAGAAGAAAAGCTCTGTTGGAGCACTTCGAAAATCTCAGCCTACTGAGCTATTACCTTCTGTAAGGAAGTGTTAATATTTGCATTTCATATATAAGCAGATAAAGTGCAGTGCTCCACTTCATCCTTCACTTTGCGTGCAAAATGTATTTTCTCCTATTTAAAACTCATCAGGTTGCTGTTGCTGACAACTGACAATATTTTTGACATCATCAGTTGTGGGAATTTGAAGTTTCAGGAGAGAAGAGGAAATACTGGATAAAAATGTACATTCTGTTCAATTTCTGCAGTTTTTGGACTGAAAAGGGTTGGAAACTGGGCTCATTTGAAAAGCTTTTGAGACAAAGAGTTTATAAAAGGACGTTTGTTTATTTCTTTATAGGGAAGTGAGAGCCTGGGAACCTATTCCTGGCACACTTGACTTTTTTTCATTTTTGCTGTTTCAGTCCACTAATAACATGTTATTTTCTGACTACTGTCCTACTGCATGTAGAAGATACTTTACAGTGTTAATGTCCACCTCCTTTGACAGCAGGCACTTAGAAACAATTTATGAATTTGGTGAAGAAGACGGGGACTAGCAAAAAGGACTTATTGCCAGCCTGAGGAAACCCAGAGGAAGAAAGTGGGAGAAAAGGGCTGATCTCCCTGATGTTGTTGAGAGGACCAAGCTAAAGGCTGAGAAATGCAAGCGAAATGCACCCCCTTCCCTGTGCCACCAACACAGGTTTCCCCAGTTCCTGGCTTGATTTGTGGGTGTTGAATGAGTAAACCTGGGAGCTGACTCCCTTGTTTGTGACCAGCCTCACCACATATCATGAAACTCCTCAAGCCTTTCCAGGCTCTTTGCCTGCTGCATCCTGTCCTCTCCTCCTCGTCCTCGCTGCCAGATGCCTGCATGAAGGACAGCACATTTTTCAGGTCCCTGTTGCAGAATGCTCCATATAACACCACTGAAGGGAAAAAACATTCGTCGCTGCTGGGACGACATATCCTTCTCCTTACCACCTCCCTGGGCTCTAACCTTTCCTGCACTATAACCCTATAAAAAGCTCTTGTCCTAAATCTGTTCTGTCCATGAGGTGCATAGCTGTTCTCTGTCCGTGAGAGAGAACATGGACATGAGGTGTTCTGTCCATGAGGTGCAATAGCTCTGAGAAACATCATCTTCTCATTGTCCTCTTTTGTTCTTCTCTTCTTTCCCCTTCACACTGTCCATTTTCTCTAGCCTCACCCTGAAAAACAGATCCCACCAACCCCCTCCCTCCTGTGGATTTCCTTCCCATCCCACCATGGCTGAGCTCTCAGTGGGTGTCTGATCTGGTCCTCCCCAAAAGCAGGGGGACACTTCCACTTCCTTGAGCTGCCTCAACACTCGAGTAGTAGGATAAAGCAAAGTTTGCCAGCTGCCGGTTTTTGGGACTGCCCTTTACACCAGTGCATCACGCGTTAAATGTGAACAAGTGTCCTGCTGGAGGACTCAGCTTCCCAGATCCTTTTCTCCATTTCACACTTTAGAGCTGCATGAAAACTTCCAGCTCCTCTAATAACCCTGCCAGGATAAAGCTGGGGAGCCTGCAGCTGCACCATTTGTGGGTCTGAGATCCAGAAGACCCAAGGAGCTGGGCTCTCTTTGCGGCCCATTATCTACACTTGTCATGACAGCTTGGAGGCAGCAGCTGTATCAACACATTGGGACATATTTTTGTCAAATGGATTAGTGGCAAGCAAATGACATATGGGCAGCACCTTCCAACACCCACATCTGGCATTTCTCAGGGGCGTTGCACTTCAAAGGGAAGGCGGCATTTTATTTTCCCTGATTGATTCCTGGTAAGGTTCATCTGAATCTTGCAAATAGCCATAAAATTGTTGGCAGATCACATTGGTGCAGTCCCTGAAATATGCCAGCTGCTTCTTTCCAGCTTAGGTTTCTCCCAGCTATGGGCAGAGGTGGAGAAGCAGCCAGATTTAGTCTTCAAGTGCCTCTGGGTTTGTGGCTAAATATGGGCAGGCTTTGTGTCAGGGTTCAGAGAGATTAGTGTCTTTTGTCACGTTTTGTTCCTACTACTGTGGTTCCAGTCTTCCTGTTGCACATGTGACCTATGAGCAAAACACCATAGATGGTTAGAGGGGGTGATCTTTGGTCTGTCTTGCTCCCAACCTTCTACCCAAAGCAGGGGAAGAGGAACTACCTGAAAAACAAGATCGCTTCTTTCTCCAGCAGCTTAGTTCCACCTGGCTTCTCAGCAGAAAGGCTTTTGTAGTAGCAGAGCTATACTTGGCTGTCATTGTCCTGGAGCTTTTTTTTTAGGCTGGGGGCTTGGTGCTATCTCCCATGCACAGATTTTTATGATAAAATTGTCCCAAGTGGTCAGTATGGTTATCACTGGTAGTGTTACTGGTAGGTAACACCGCAAGGAACGTTTTCTTCTGCTACTGACTGCCAGCCACTGATGAAAGGTCTCACTTTCTGTGTCAATCCCTCTCTCCAGGTCTGCTGATGTTCGCCATCACACACATCCTGTACTCTTCAGCCTTCGGCATGAAGCCTTTGGACCTCAAAGCCGGCTTGCTGATGGGCGTTGTTTCCAGTTCCTGCTATGCCTTCCTGTACTCCTACCTCTCGGGTCCCTTCACCTACCTGGTGGCCGTCTACATCGCCCTGATCGGCTTCATGGGCTGGCGGGCGGTGGCGGGCGTGCAGCTGTGCAACGACCTGTGGACGTGGACCAAGCTGTCGGCCTGCGTGGGCGCCATGCTCTTCATGGTGTCCGACCTCACCATCGCGCTCAACGAGTTCTGCTTCCCCGTGCCCTACTCGCGCTTCATCATCATGGCCACGTACTACGCGGCCCAAATGCTGATTGCGCTGTCGGCCGTCGAGACCAGAGACGAAGAGGACTTCAGGAAGAGGAGCTAGGTGGAGTGCCAATAGTCTGTGAACACATGGATTAAATCTCAGGTGCTGTAGCTGCATTCACCCCTGAGAGAGATCTCCATTTCTCTAGGCACACTGGTGATGTTGATTTTGCTTCTTTGAAGCATTACCTTTGGGAATTACTTTTCGTTGGCTTTCTCTGAATACAGCTTACTTCAGTGTGGAGTCCACATCAGAAAGCTTAGACTGTCCCTGCAGTAGTTACTCATTCAGCTTTTCCTCCTTGAAAGTGCTGTACTACTGCATTTTACTTGTTAGTCTTGAAATTAATGCTGAATGTCTGGGAAGAGGAGGGCTGGTGGAAAGGAGGTTTGGCCATGCACTGTGCTAAAGGGCTTGCTCTCGACTGTAGGCAAACAGGCACAGATCTCTGCTAAAGTCATAGGTAAAAATTAATTTAACCGATGTTTGTCTCTTTCTGTGCGTTACAAACTCAGTATGCAAACTGGAGCTATTCCTCTGCTGAAAGGAAGCTTGGAGGGAGAGTAAAACCAGCATATCCATCTGGGAGCTGAGCTCTGAAGTCAATGGCAGCGTGTGGGGCAGTACCCAGCAGAACCAGCATGACAGCAGAACCCCAAGCTGAGGGCACAGAGCAAGAGGTGTGCTGGCAGTGCTGTGTGCTTTGATTGCAGTGATCACTGCTCCAGGGCAGGTCTCTAGGTTTGAGTCAGCGTTGCTGCCTGTGGCAGAACTGTGGAAGAGCAGCAGTTTGGTGGGATTTCAGGGACATCTTGTAGCCAGGCCAGGGTGTTCTCCCTTGCCACGTGCACACTGTTACACGGTGCCTGCAGCCACCAGTGAGATGTAATGGGCACACGAGGAACTTGGATTTTTAAAGCAGAACATACTCATTGTCTTACTTAGCATATGCCATAATTATCCTTAGTTTGGCAGACAGGCATCTAATCTTTATGATTTTTTTCTCCAATGTCCTAACAAGTAATATTCTACGTACCCATTAAGTTTTACTAGCACTTTCAGTAGTGCATTTAGTGCTGCTGCCTGCAGTATCTTAAATCTTTGTGTGAGCATTTCCTGTGATCAAGGCCCTGGTTTTGGATGTAGATTTTCTTTTTGCCAGCTGGTGGAAAATGATCCTCTTTGCACCACTTCCATTTTTAAGAAAGCCCTTTTTCAGCAGAGCTTCCTGAAAAGCACTGTCCTTTGTATTCAACACACCTGCCACTTCCTTCTCAAACTCACATGGACTCAGATAGAACTCTGCTAGCTTTTCCCTTGTGTTGAGAGGTGCTGAGTGGGTCTCCCGCTCCTCTCCTGGTGTGCCTGGCAGGGAATAGGCATTGCCTCCCTGTGACTTCTCCATCAGTGCAAATGCAGCCAGTATTACAGAAATCTGGGTAAACCATCCTGACCCTGTGGGGGCATCTGCTGCTTTTCAGACAGAGATCAGAAAGGTCAGCTGCATTATGGAGAGGGAAAGCACTGTAGGTAGCACAGCCCCGTGTAATCCCTTCACTTTAATGCTGTTATGTAATACTGTCAGTGTTCATTCACTGGCACATCGGGGCCTGCCTGGAGTCAAGAGCTAAGGGAACTTAGAGCCATGAACCATTTTCATTCATCAGCATTGCTTATCTCCTGGCCACAGACTGAACCCTGCAGTGTAGCTCTCTGCAGATGTCACCTGCTGTTACTCAGCTTGGCTGTTTGCAAATTTCCTCCTGCAACAGAGTGACCGAGCTAAGAGGAAGTCTAAGAGTGAGCCCCACCATCCTCCCAGCATGTGAGCAAACAGCACACTGCAGTCTTTGAGTCCCAGCTCCTTGGCATGGGTCAGTCCAGCACACTCAGTCCTTAGCTGGCAGTTCTTCAGAGGAGCTCCCCCACATCCTGAGCTTCCCTTTGCTTTGAGGGAAATGCTTGTGTTGATAAAGTAAACTTTATTTAAAAGTCTTGAGTTTTGATTCTCTTTTTTTCCTCTCTAGAAATGAGTAGTCTTGAACTGCCTGAAAACAGCTGAGTTGCTTTTCTTTGTGCTTTTCCTTCTTGGCCCGCTTTGCTCTCCTGCTCTACCATCAGCCACTGGATACTTGCAGAAAAGAGATTTGATGTGTTATTAGGAGGCCTCTCCTTGCCACTGGCCGTCAGAGGTGCAGTTTCTGGTGGCAGGGGTCTCTGGGTGGGACAGCAGAAACTTATGCAGCCCAACAAAAGGGCTGTTGTTCCCTTGTTGTCCTGGAATAGTCACCTGGAGTGACCTGGCTGGGATACGTTGGCCAATCACACTGGCTCCATCCCAGTGCTGTAACAGCTTCAGCCTTCCCAGGAACATGAGGCAGAGCCCTCAGCATACAAAGGAGAGTCCTGGTTGGCTTGGAGGTTTGTCGGCAAAGGCTCTTAATCTTCAAAATCTTTCTCTGGCTCTGCATTCCTCTTTCTAATCCATATTACTTGAATGAGACTGTTTTCCTGGAGGCTCTTTCCTGCTGGGAAGAGACCAGCTGCTGTGGACTGTGATCTGACACAATTTTGAGATGCCTAAATCCTGAGAAGCACTAAGCAGTTGCTGGCAGTCTGTTAAATAACTTTTCTTGGGATTAAAACTGTTCCCTCAACCCCAGCGAGGGCAATCCTCACTTTGAAATAGAGAAAAAAAAAAGGAGTGGTGTTCATATGTAACAAACGGTGTCACTGTCTGTGGGGCTGCCTTTGTGGACCTTCCTGTTGCCTCTTTGCACTGTAAAACTGAGGTGCAATCCATTCTTCTCCTCTTCAGGAGTACAGTCCTTGAGAAGCACCCAGTCTTTGGTCCAGGAATGTTACAGAGGAATGAAGCCTTCCAGGTGGTGTAGTGTTCCTGGCCCCAGCAGCTCCTTTTGTTGCTAAGCTCAGAGGCTTTCTTTTCACACTGCTGGATCCAAACATCCTTCAGCAATCCCTGTCTATGGTCACTTGAGCTTACACATGTGGTTTGGTTACTTTCTGTAGTAATCACCCTCTTGAAGGTCCTTTGGCTCTTTTATTGGACATACAAAAGATGCGGAACGTTTACTTCAGCCTCTTTCTGTTAGCAGATCCTCCTTGCACAGAGCTCCCAGGGTCAATCAAAGAAGCAATGCTAATTGCAGCTTGTTTTTAAGTGCTAGTAATGCTTCTGGGCTGTGTCACAGGGGATGCTCATGTAGAAATGGCAGGTCAAGAAGAACAAAGCCAGAGGATTTTAACTTTAAGCTTTATTCTTGCTCTGTGCTGAATACCTGGCTTCTTACTCCTCCTTACTCCTTATTGAGGCATCTGTAAGACCAATTGGTTAAAGAATTACTCTAACATGGCTTTTGAGTAGATTGCTGAAAGTTTCATGTTGTCATCAGTGGAGGTAATTTATATATTTTTACACAAATTTATAAAATTCCCAGAAGGAATTTGGTAGTTTTTAGTGGCTCTTCAAAGTCTTCCAGTCCCGTAATTTGACACTAACACCTGCATTTTCATCTTGCTATCATGGTATTTCTGGGAGCTGTTCTGGAGGAGCAGATCAAAGCAAACAGCAACTGCAGAGCTCAGTGGCAGGTGCCTCTTTCTCTTTGCTTGGTTTCTGAGTACAGACACGGGGTCTTTTAAGCAGAGTCATCATAACTGTGTTCTTGGAAGAGGATGGGAAGTTGCTGACTTCTCATGACAGAAATCCTCCTGTGTAATTCTCTTGCCTTTTATCCATGCTTGCTCCTTTTGTGGCCTTGGGTGAATGACCTAAATTTTCTGGGGCTAGGTCCCCATCTGGTTTATGAGGGCCAGTGCAATGCCAAGTTATCCCAGCAAGGGACCAGGCACTCACATTCTAAAAATGGAGGTATTAGCCCTTACCTACCTCACAAGGATATCGTGAGGATTGATGCTCATACAGCACTTTGAAGATGTCAAGTGCTATGTAAGTCACAAGTATTATCCAACTTTAATGTTGAAATTGTGTTTAGGGATCTGCAGGACTTCTCTTAAAGCACAGAATGTGTGACTGCCTTTTCAATGTGCATCAGATAGAAAAAAAAAAGCAAAATATTTATTCACGGTTAACAGGATGGGCTCAGCTACACTTGAACTCTGAGGGAGGTTTAGCTTAAAAATCTGAACTCTCTAATTTCAGTTTTGCAAGTGGTCTTTAGTTCTTCTAAAAGCCTTGACCAAATTCTGACCAAGATGTGAACCTTGCATCCAACTTTTGCAGTCTGGGCTTGTCCCTCACTGTTAGCTAGAGTAAATATAATCCAGCCAAAACAGAATACCTCACAGACTTCTGTGGCTTTTGAAAAAGCTGGGACAGAAAATGAAGTCATTCTGTTCAACCTTCAGTCTGCAGAAGGTCAGCTGGATTTCATGAGACAACTTTCAAAAGGATGTTTAATTTCTCTGTAAGTTTTACTGGCTTTAAAATCAGCAGAGAGAGAAAGCCTTGATGGAATCAATAAGGTCAGCACATCCTTCTTGAATTCCTTTCTTTTTACCGAATCAAGAAAGCAGTGGGGTTTGTAGCAAAGGAAGTGCTTGTACCACCAGTCCTATGGCCCAGAAAAGAAGTTGATCTAGAAATACAGCTCTCAACCATCACCATGTTCTCAACTAGGATAAAAATGCCACTGTTCACTGATCTAAATCTGGACCACAGCTAGAAACTACCTAGCTTTTGTAGCACTAGCTGCTGTACAAACACAAATGAAGGCAAGGAATTGCATACCAAGGAATGTGAGCTGTGTACATGTGAAATGGACCATAATTTTGAAGCAGCTGCAGTAAAATCTTAATATGAACTCAGAAGCAAACACAATGCAAATTTTTATGGTTTCTTTAAAATATTGATGGGTTTTCATTTTCTTAGTTTGGAGAAAATGTTCTTAACATTATTTTATTTTTGCTCTTACTGTAAAGAATAAAAATACACAACTCTAGACAGACTACAAATGAAAAAAAGGTGGCCAGTTGGCAGGAATGCCAAAACTTCTGTGGCTTGTATTGTTTCTGTGGTGACACTATGCTGCTGTCAGATGAGCTACTGGAGTGGTGTGATGGCTCAAAAGTGAGGCTGAAGCACAGGGTGCAGGGGTCGAGCCACCAAGACTTCAGTGGGAGCATGACTGGGCCAATTCTGATCAGTCAAAAGACAGAGCATAAGGAAATAAAAGACACCTTTTCCTGACAGAAGAAAAGCAAGAAACCAAAACCAGCCCATTGGGCGATGGTGCTGAATCACTACAACCATATTTATCTAGATCCTGCTGGTGCAGGTTCCTGCTGGACCAAGCCTTGCTCCTAATTCAGCTAGGGAGGCTTGCTCCAAGCCTATGGTGCTGGCAGGGTCAGGCCAGCAGAACCCGAAGCTTTGTTAAATAAAACTCAAAAACCAGAAAGCAACAACAAAAACAAGAACAAAACCCCAAAACCGCAAAAAAATAGAACAAGGAAGGAAAAAGCAAATGCCACTGGGTAAGTGGCAGTGCTGCCTGCCTGAGAATGCAGAGTGGCTGGTCTGTCCTGAACACTAATCTCTATGTCTTGGACCCGGGTGAATTTCTTGCTCCAGCCCCTCTCCCACACATTCCAGGCACAGTGCACTTAAAGATGTGTCTGAAGCAGCTGCTCTCCTCTGGGGAGTCAAGCACTTTGCCATGTCTGAAAGTCTCTAGCACTTACTTTCTTTACTGTGATTGTAAAGGTCACCACATACAGTACAGCCACTTGATCTGGGATCTTTTCTTAACACATTTTTATGCTGATTTTACTACTTTAATTCTTTGTTTGGAATGTAATTTTTTTTCCTCATTTCTTCTGTGTGTAACAGCAATTAAAAATATTAATTTACTGGGTGTTTTTACTGTGCAGATACATCTCCTTGCTCATTTTCTGTTTCTGTCACTGTTTCAGCATGAAATATGAGGCCCCTCTGTGGAGGGCAGCTTTGTGCCACTGTTATAACCTTCAGCATAATTTGTGCTGGAGCTGCTCAGCACCCCACTAAAGCTGACTGTCCCAGTCAGTCACAGCATTCCTGCCTAGGGAACCCTGAAAAACACCCACATGCACCCTACAGAGCACATCCAACACAAATCAACCAGGCACCTGGCTGGTGTTACACCACATCCTGGGTAGCCTGGGATGCCAATCTCTGGA
>WAAG01026883.1:119990-143128 GCA_013390105.1 Tichodroma muraria | reverse complement strand
GGGGGAGCTGCCTCTGGCTGCCTCTGTTTCAGGTACAGCAGAGTTGAGCAGGAGTGATGCTGAGCCTCCTTTGTCCTGGGGGCATGCAGCCCCTCTTCCCTTTGCCATATCCACAGGTGGATCTGGGAGAGCCACCGGCCTGAGACCCCCACCCTGTGGCAGTGAGTGAGCTCCAGCTGGTGTGGGATGCTGTGGCTGGATGGAAATGATCACCTTTGGGATGTGGCAGAAAATCAGGCCTCATGGCGGTTGTGGGTGGGAAAATGCTCTTGGGGAGTATCTGGCTATCCAGAAATATTAAAAATACTGTTATCTATCTATCCCTCTGGTCACACAACTGGGTCCAGGCTGTTGAGAACCAGCAGTGTCAATTGTGGCCACTCTTTCATTTTTGGTGTGACTATATAGTATGAAATTTCTATCACCTGTGTAAGAGGCATGGCCCAGCAGCTGGAAAAATCCATCTGCTTTGGACGGAAGCTTTGCTTTCATCTCCTTCTCTTCCCAAGAGCCAAAACCCCAAATCCCTTCTCCTTCAAGGTGTCCTGAGTTACTGACTGACCTGCTGGGTGGGATGTGCAAGGCTGAACAGCTGGCAGCATGTGGCCTCCAGGGCACAGCAACAGGCTGGGGCTGCTTCTAGAGCAGGGATTGTAAATCTCAAGCTGCAGGTAGGTCTGGCTGTTCCCTCGGACTCTGCCTGTAACTAGGAGTAAAACTGTCCTGGACAGCACTCCTGACACTAGTGAAAGGGAAGAAATTGAATTCTCAATGTACCGGATGTGGTATCATTAAGCATTTCTGCTGTCTAACCCTCTTGTTTTTCCCTTTCATGGTTTGTGTGATCTTCCTGCTGGGCCAACAAACATTTAAGGCTGGGGATTTTTCTTCAAGTTGTGAGACTTTCAGTTGTTCAAGCTACTTTGTGTGGGAGGGATGGTGAGCTCCAGGCTGGTGGAAGATCACATGAATGTGTGACTTCTAAAAGTCTTCAGGGTTGTCTCTTGGAGGATCTTGGAGCTCTGGGGAGAGGCTTTGCACATATCTCTCAGGAAATTCTAAAATGCCATAGAAATAACTACTGACCAAGGAGGGGAGGGGTATGGGGAAGATGCCAGGCAACAAGGAGGAGGCTGACAGCAATTTCCTAATGGAGCTGAACCCTGGTGAATGGTTTCAGAGCTCTGATGTACTCTGGGGGATAGCAAGTGACTGTAACCTGAATATCCCACAGACAGGGAGCTGCCATCCCATGGGACCTTGCCCAGAATGGCATTTTGAGTCATTGAGTGATGGTGTCTCCTGCATTAGCAGCTTCTCAGTACTCACCAGCACTTGCAGGTGATGATGGGACTTGTGCCAAATTTTAGAAGGGTGGAGAGGATGAAGGGTACGGATAGGAGCAGCTGGCCATGAATTCTGCATGTTGCCCTTGTGGTTGCTGGTTGCTTTTGATGTGAAAACAGATGGACCAGAAGAACTCCAAACGTGGCGGCAGTGCAGCTCTCCAGCGCTCTGGACAGTGCTGCCAACCACTTTCCCAGCTGTCCCTGGAAGGAATGTGCAGTGCTGCAGCAGCAATCCGTGGAGAGCTCTCTGAAGGAGCCCTGCTGCTCTGCCTGGTCCGGCTCTTTGGGAAGCAGCTCAGTGTGACAGCTCGTGGGATCGATCCCAGCTCTCGTGGGGTTTCTCTGCGGAGCTGCCCTGTCTGCTCCTGATGGGATCAGGGATGAGTCCTGCAGACTGTGAGGGATGAGTCCTGCAGAGCGTGAGCGCTGTCCCCCGGCTGCCCTGACGTGGGAGGCATCTATTCCCTTAATCCTCTGCCGGCGGGTGATTACGGGCTTGTGCATGGAGGGGGTTCCCGCTGTCCTGAGCCTTATCCAGCGTGACACGCTGTCATTTCGGTGCAGTATCATTAAGATGCTCCCAACTCTGTTCTCTCCTAGCCCAAAGAAGAGGGCAGGTGTCTGGAGGACCATGTTCTCCTAACCTGACTGTGATTTGGGCTGCTGGCCTAGAAATGAAATGCTCCATCATGGCTTTACCAGTCAGTCATCCCCATTCCTGTGTTTTGCAGGCTGCCTGCTGGCACAGCATGGATGTTTTTACCTTACTGTCCCCCGTGCTGACTCCTGTAGTTTACTTTATCCTGCTGTTTTCTTAGTGCTGTGAAACAGAGTTAATAATGTTGCTGTGCCCTTTACACTAATGAGGATAATGAATGTTTTAAACTGGTATAATGAGACCACCCTTCATTTTTTTCTGAAAAGCCTGGAGGGATTCTTGATTTCTGTCTTGCTGAAGTTATAACATAGTCTGTGATGCCTTTGGTGTAAACCAGAAATATTTCTGTTATTCATGGGTCACTCTGCAGTGAGAACTTTTCCATGTTCATTTGAAGGGCTGGGAAATTTTAAATTTGCAACAGATGGACTTTCTCCAAAGGCTTCAGGTTAAGTCCGCTCTAAGGAAATGACACTCTTTGTATGGCAAACTGATATTTTTTTTTTTATTATTTTTTTTTTTTATTTGACTCTTACTTCATTTTATTCCCTCATTTCCATGAAGGATGTTGTTTCCCTCTGCTACTCCTGCACCCAGTCTAACCTAAGTTCATGCAATTGTTTGTGACGGGTGGGATGGTTTCAGGAGGGCAAAATGCAGCAGTCAGCTCTCCTGTGAGCACTGTAATGATAGAAAACAGGCACAAATCCTTTTTGTTTTCTCTCATCATTCCCCTTTGTCACCTGTCTGCAGGTCTGATTTGGCAAATAGAGCAGTTATTAGTGAACTCCCCACTGTGAATTGTGGTGGTGAGGTGGTAACAAAGTCTCTTTGCACTTGTATGAACATATAAAATACTTAGAAAAGTTATCTAATACAGCTATTGGAGATGTACTAGCAGGTTCACACCTGGCTGCATGCACAGAAAGTGAGGATTTCCTTGGGCTGTCATTTCTAGGGGTGGATTTTTGAAGCCTTGTGACCAAGACTGGAGACAGGTTTGCTATCGGTTGGTGGTAATTGGGCTGTACTTGCATAATGATAGTAATTTCCTTCTTCTTATATCTTAAATTTGATTTATAAATGCACACATGCTGCAGTGTGACTTAAAGCTTTAAGTGCTTGTCTCTGCTGGCAGTTGGCAATGTATTAGCTGTGATTCTTTACAGAAATATGTGTTCAGTGTTGGAGCTAAATTGAATAATATGGTGGTGTTTGTGTCTCAATCTTCCAAATA
Organism: Tichodroma muraria; assembly: GCA_013390105.1. NCBI lineage: Eukaryota > Metazoa > Chordata > Aves > Passeriformes > Sittidae > Tichodroma > Tichodroma muraria. The sequence goes on along the minus strand of WAAG01026883.1, from coordinate 139,884 downwards.
GCTCTGTTAAGTTTGCTATATTGATGTCTGAAAGGCTTAAAAATAATAAACTCCATTGTGCAGAGCTTTGAATACAAAGTGGAAGCTTAGTAATTGCTGGCAGTTCATGGGCAGACTCACTGAAACATGGCAAGGAGGCAATTCTCTCAGCACGCCTGAATTTTTTAAAAGAATCTCCTTGTATTGAGACATTGTGATCCACAAGGTACAAAGTACATCAGTATGAATTCAGGCTTGTGGGACTCGGTCCAAAACCCCAAACCTTTAGTTGCACTGTCATATCAATTTAAAACACCTTGTGTCCTCATCAGTCTGCTGGGAGCTGTTTGCATCCCCAGCTTTTGGGCAGGGTAGGTGGAGTGGGCTCATCTTGGTTGTCAGCAGAGAGCTGAAGTCCTGAGCCCCCATCCCAGTTCCCAACTTCTTGCCCTTCATAGGAAGTGGAAAAAATCCTAAATACATGGTGGTTTGTTTCTTTTTAATGAGGTTCTCAGGGAATCAAGTGTCAAAGGAAAAGCTCTGAAATCAGGGATCTGGCTTTGCTGTTTTTTCTCAGATGTCTGTAGTTCCCCTGCATCCTTGTGAATGAGTTTTTAAATGAGGAGCTGCAAAGAGCAGCTAAGGAAAAGGCTGGTTGGACTAGCAGGCATGATTTAAAAAACAAACAAAAAACCCCCAACCCACCAATCCCCCCCTCCCCCCCAAAAAAACCCCCAAAACAAAACAGGAGAGGGAAAGGAGGAGAATGTGGTTTGTTTATCACAACTGAACTTGAAACTAATTTTAAATGTATGTCTTCTGAGAGTAAGGAAATTCCTTTAGCTTCCAGCAGTAAATAACTGGGATGCTTTCAGCTCACAGCTGATCCAGAGGATGGTGAGTTTTCAACTAAAAATATAATGGACTCTCCAGCAAGGCCAGTCCATTCCAAGTGTCACCAAACAGCTGGAGGAAAAGGAGAGTCCTGACTGGCACGGTTCATATCACAAATAGTGCTTGAACTTTGTTCTGTGTCTCTGAGTTCTGTCCAAAGTGTCTTGACAAATGGTTTTGAAGAAATATAGTTTCTAATCGGGGAGCAAATGACCAGGATTGCATCTGGCTGGCAGGTGCGTGATCCAGATGCCCAGATTTTGCCCAGAGAGATCTCAAATCAAGTCCCAAATCTATTTTTCTTTTGCTATCAATCCTAAAAGACATAGTGAGTATTTCAGAGAAAGGAAGAAGGTTGTCCCATGGGAACTCTTGGGGGTCTGTAAATGAGGGTATGGTGGTAGGGATTGTGTTGTTCTTCATGCCAAGCTCTTCTTGGCAACTGAGTGGTGAAGGATTTAATGCTGGCTGTGGTTAGCAGGATTTCTGAAACTCAGCTTCTCCCAGGCTCATCTCAGCAAAGGGTTTGGCTGTCAGAGATACTGAGCTCTCTTAATGGTCTGCCCTTCTCTGTGCCAGCAGGGCCTGTCCTGTGCAGTCCAGTTGGAACTTCTGGAAGTCTGTCACTTATGTAGGTGCTAAAAAGGAACTGAACTTATTTGGGAACTGGTGTTCCAGCTGAAGGAGCTGAGCACTTGCCAGTCTGACCATATGCTTCTGAAGTCCTTGTGGTTTAGTGCTTTAGTCCAGGATATTGTCTATTTAAGGCAATGGAAGAAACCCCTGTGCCACTCTTGCAGAGTAGGTATGTGAAATTCAGGCATCAGGACCAAATGGTAGTTCTAGAATTAGATGGTGTCCCTAATTTCCCTCTTCAGTTTTAAGTGGATGCAGCATTCTTCACTTACAGCCTCAACTGTTGTGTTGCATTGTTGTATGGGGTTGAACATCTGCCCCTTCCAGCCACAAAAGTGGCTGTGTTCCAGTGGTGGGTGGTTTCTTTCTATTCAGGGATCCTCTGAGGCCTAGAAAAGCTTGAGTATGAGGCATGACATACTGTCAACTGCTGCAGATCCCCTTGGCTCCCTCCTCCCGACATCTGCAAGGCCGGAGTTGTCCATCTTGGCTTGTCCATGTACAGTGCATGGAGGAGAAAGACCAATTCCTACCAGCTGCTGCTGCTGAGAACGGAGTGGGGCCTCACCAGGAACCTGCCCACCCCATCCAGGAAACGTTTGTGGTCCCAGCCTGTAGCAGAAGAGAGGGAAGAGCTATCACCAGCTCCCTCAGGAGGGCTGTGTTGCTGGGACCACAGTCCGGGGGTCTTTCCCCACTTGCTGCGCCCTGGCTCGGGGTGCTCATCCTCCATCCAGCAGCCGTGCTGTCCTGTGGGGTGGCAGGGGATGGAGCAGGCAGAGCAGCAGACCTGGCAGGAGCATCGTGCACCACATGAAAGGTTTGGATGCTAAAGCAGAGCCGTGGTGAGGGACAAGGTGCCTGTCTCACACAGGCCTCTCAGCCCAGTGTTTTTTTCCCTGCAGCATTGTTTCCCTGATTGACTGGCATCTGCTTGGCAAAAGCCTTTTGAATATTCATTTGGCTGACGGGAGATGAGAGTGCAGTAGCTCCTTGAAATCAGCTTGGGGAGGGGAAACAAATAAGACTGCCTTTTTCTCACTCCTAGTGCTACTTGAACTCTCTCAAACGCATGCTTCACATGGATAAATGATTGCGGAGGCCTCAGCCTACCTAACAAGGCTGCTGTTGTACAGCAAAAATTATAATGCCTGCATACTTGTCATCCTCATTTAAAAGCCCATTCCTCATTAATATCACTTTATACATATTATTGCAGCTCGAAGTGCCATTCCTCTTTTCCCCACCCATTTCCTTGTCTGGCTGTGACATACAGGAACTACACCCACTGCTTGACTCGCCTCTCCTGACCTTTTGTAACTTGGCTCCAAACTCCTTTTTTTGGGTCTTTTGCAAAACACTGTCAGAAGGGAAAAATCCTTTGTTAAAACACAGCCAACTCCTGCCTCAACGTGGAACAGTTTGTTCTGCTGAAAGAATGAGCCAGTTCAGTGAGCAGAAAAACATTGCCATAAACCAGCGGGCTCAATAAGCTGCAAAAGCCATCGGCTGTGCGCAAGGTCTGAAAGGACGACTCTGAAGCGGAATCCATGGGGATGGAAAAAAATAATCCACGATCCCAACCTGCCAAACCCTGTTTCTTTGCTTTCAGACAAAGTATTTTGCAGTTTTCTTTTTGGTTATAGCAACTAAGTGGAGGAATGGGAGCTGAGGCTGAGCCAGGACGTAACGCGGCTCTCGAAGCTGCATATTGCAGAAGGGCACGGGGGATGAAGTAATCCAAAAATGCTCATCTGGGAAGGGGCTGCAGCACTTGTAGTCATCAGGCTGTGCTGCAGATGATCAGCTCCAGCGCCTCTGGTACTGTTTAGTAGCTTGGTTTAGTCCTTCCCACCCACATCTTGTTTTAAAGCTCTGGGCACTCTTTACTTCCCTGGAATTGCTGCGAGTCTGTCGCTTATGCGGCTGCTTGGTCACTGGTGATCAGCCTGGTGATCAGCCTGGCTTCAGCAAGCGGTTCTTCATGCCACAGGGGACTTGGATGCTCGGTGAGAAACCTGTGTGACAGGCTTTTGGGTTTGTGTCTGCAGTGGGATCGTTTTGGTGCTCGTATAAAAGCTGACACTGGTTTTCTTTTAACAGTAAATGTTGTGCTGGCATTAGAGCTGTGGCTCCCGAATTTGGGGTGATGGCCCCACCGATTAAGGTCAACCGTATGCAAGCCTGGCAGTGGGGTTGTGAGCAGGGGTACATCAGAAAGGTGGGCTCCAAGGCTTCCCCAGGACGATTCCTTGGGAAGGGGCAGCCTGTAGCAGCACTGAGAGCACAGTGGGGCTGTGGCACTGTGGGTGCTCTGTTGCCATTGGGTGCTCACACCTGTGAGCTCCTCACCAGCTCAGCCAAGCGTTCCCTGCTGATTTAAAAGTCTCAAATATCCTTGTCGGAAATTTGACGTGGACAAAGATCTACCTCTGGCGCTTATTCATTGCTCTGAGCTCCCCAGTAGATTTTTGTCTTGGAGCCAGTTCAGCAATTTCAGATAATAAAAACACAAAGAAGTGTATTTTATTCATCTTCACATACATTCTGAAGGGCTGCATCTGCCAAAGCTGGGCTTGTCCTACAGGAACGGTGATGCTTGACAATGAGCTCTCGGGGTGGGATCACAAGGTGTGTGGCACATCTGAAGGTGGCAGGATATAAGTGGCATGTGAGGGGCTGGTTGAGGTGCCCGTGTTTCAGATGAAATCACGAACAAAGCCCTGACAATGCAAGCAAAGACAGAACATCCTAGAGGAAGCACAAGGGGCTGAAATGGGAACTCCAGTGTGTTTACAAGCATGGTCATACTGTCCTGTTCAGGCACAAACCAACCTGCTGGCAGTCACCAGCTGAGTGTGAGGTGATGGACACCCAGACCCTGATGAACTGAGGGACTTCTTGAAGCTCCATTAATGGTACCTGGTGTCCTCTGCTGGTAGTGCTAACCTTGGAGCTGGCTCTGTTGAGGTGTGATTATCTGTCTGCTGGGCCTTTTGCTTTGGGGGAATGCTGGGAATGTTTTGCAGCATGGACAAAATCTGAGGATTGAAGCTATGGAGGTGGGTCCCTGGGATGCTGGAACTGTGAACCCTGCTAACATAGTGCAATGCAGAGCAAATCTGTAATGAAGCCTCTGTGCCAAAAGAGATTATTACTTTTTTGGAAGATGTTAATGGTATGATTACATAAATTTTATTTTGTGCTCAATCAAATGGATGAGGACAGAGGAAAAGGAGTGAATTAATGTTAGTGATGTTCAAACAGAAGCACGCAAAGCTCTGAGGGATGATCAGTGGTTTTGTTTTGATGTGTGTCATGGTGGTTGTTTTTTATTCCTCACGTTCTCCTGAAATATAGCACACAAGCTTGTCTCTAAGGGGGGCACATTGCCAATAGTCTAAAGGTTATATTATCCCAGTGACCTATTTTTATACTCTAATCGTGTTCTGTTTCAGCCGGCTCTTTCTAACCTTCCATCTTGCTCAGTTTTGCGCTTGTCTGGGGGGAAAAAAAAAAAAAAAAAAAAAAAGAAAAAAGCAGAGATAATTGCCCTTAGTCCCTGAGTGCTGAGGCAGCCTCTGCCCAGATACCAACATACAGGAGAGGTGCTGCTGTTACAGCACAAGAGCAATCCAAACACACAGCTCCGAAATGGGTGACTACTTGAGACAGGGGGATGAGGAGCACTGTGGAGCAGAGGAGAGAGGGCTTCTCTTAAAGGCAGGTTTTAAATGGAGAAGTCCAGCAGTTCGGAGAAGGGTGAAATTTTAATGAATAGCTCTGTTTAACTGGCCTAAATGGAAAAGACGCTTTTCTGCTCTAGGCCTGCCAAGGAATGGAGAATGAATACGATTGTTCGGTCAACCGGCTCCCACTGCATTTAGACTGTACCCGCAGTTTCAAAGCCAGGCTTAAGCTACAAAGCACCCTGACCAGTTGGCATAAAGAGAAATTGTTCCTTAGCACAAACGTTGGCTGTGATGCTGCTTGAAGCTCAAAACTGCTGAAGTTGGTGCGTGTGTTTGTACATTCGTGCAGCGGGAAATAATAAGATGTGAAGAGCCTTTCTTGCCTGCGTGGCCTCTCTGGGGCTGTGGTTATTGTATTGCTGGTGGCTCTGCTTGCTCATGTTAAGATCACCTGAGGTTTGAGTACCTGCAGAGTTAGTGTCGTACCAATCTGCTCTAGAGGGGAAAACCTCACTAACTGCTCTTTGATGAACTTGCAGTCCTGAATGGGGTTAAACCCCAAAAGAATGAGGTGCGTCACCACCTTGGTGTGGGTTAGGATCCAGGCTAACTTTGGGTGGCAGACGCTACGTCCAGGTGCAAGGGCATGGCATGGGGATGTGTGCCAGAAGCCAGGGTGATGCTCTGCTGCTGGCATTTTTAGGCTGCTGGAGATGTTCCCATGCTGTGACTTCCTCCCAGCTGCAGCCTTTGCAGAGTTACTCGGGGAGGATGCTGGACTCCAGCTAGCTGGATGCACAAGCGCAGAGCGGGAACAGAGGAGCTCAGCCCTGCCAAATCTTGCCCTTTCTTCTCCTTCCCAGGGCCACGCTGGTACAGCTGGCAGAGAGGTCCCAGCCACACCTTGGAAGTTTCTCTGGAGAGGTGATCTGTCCCTGCTGGCTGTGTCTGTCCGTATCGAATGACAGGGATGTGGCCTGGAGAGGTCTTTGCTGAGATGTCCATCCACACAGTGTGTCCCTGGGATGGATTAGCAGTAGCCCCCACTGAGAATGTTTTAGCAATAAATAATTCAAACTCTTGAAAATCCTACATGACTTCTCATGAATGGACTGCAAAAGCAGAAGGACCATTAATGCCCAGCCAGACGAAGAATCCCAGGACTGCCCTGGCTGGCAACAGAGTGGCCATGGGCCTGAACCCCAAATGCCTGGACCTGTTTATCCTCCCTTCCCCAGTACCATAGTCAATGCACCCAGTCCCAGGCTACTGAGCTGGCTCCCAGTGCTTTCCAGGGCAAACTGGGTGCCTGTCGTGTTGGGGGGACCTGCTGTCAAACACAGTGGGATGTTTGTGCGGGTGGGAAGGGGAAGGGGGCCCAGCCCTCAGCTTTGGGTTGATGGTGCTGGCCACAGGGATCATTTATTTAATGACTTGGCTAATTACAGTATGATTGGGAAGTCATCTGGAACTCCCAAAGACAGCACTGCATCTTCTGACCCTGGCTGGACGTAGAGACTGAAGGGGAGAGACAAAAACTCAAGAATATCAACTTTTTTCCTCCTTTGATTTCTTCCTCTTTCCCCCCTCATATGATGCTATCAGTTGGGGCCTGCAGAGCTTCAACTTAAAAACAAACCGCTTTTATTTAAAGTGCCAGTATTGTACTTGGCTCCGTATGAGACAGAAACATTGTCTCTAACCTGGGGAGCGTGTCTGCCTGCCTAGCAGGCACTGAAACTGTTGAGAAAACTGTTATTTTACTTCTATTTTGGTGCTGATTTTTAAAAATCTAATTTTTTATTAATTTAATTTTATTTTAACGGAGCATTCGCTCTTCAGCAGAGCACCAGAGCCCACTGCTGCCATCCTTTGTGTCCCCAGAGAGCTTTGTCCCTGGTGTCAGTGTTGGCACCGAGGAGCTGGCAGGGCTGGGGGCAGGGGAGGGCAGCTGTCCCTGTGTTCCTGTGCCTGGGCAGTGGGGCTAGAGCTGCTGTGTCCTGGCTGGTGCTGCTGCCTGGTGTGTTTTCTGGTTGCTGTTTCTAGGCGAGGTTTGCAAAAGGTCACAAAAAATTAATCTTCTAACTGGGGACCTTGGCACTGCGCGCAGTGAATGTTTTGCATTAACAACCTAACTCGTTAATTCAGTGAAACATTTAAAACCAAACCAGTTATATCCAGCCAAGCTGGAAAAAGCTGAAAGTTCATACTCAGCAGTGCAGATTTCGAAACCTCCCTTTGTTAATCTCTGCAGAAGTAAATTTTCTGCTATTGCAGAGCTCACTGTGACTGGTCTGGGCATTGTTTCCCTCAGCGGAGGCAAAGCTGCTCTGCAGAGGGTTGGTTTTGTACCTGGAACTGCCACCTTTCCCTCCAGCCTTAGTTTCTGTGAGCATCACTGGGAAAAAAAAATGGTTTTACTCTGCTTTAAATCAGTTTTCCCTCAAATTTCCAGCAGTGGGGTGGTTTAGCTGCACTGGACATTTGACCTGCTTACTCTGCTACCTTGCTATGAAATTAGCAGGTATAAGTTAAATAGGAACCATTAATTTAAGTACAATAACTTTGTCTTCCTGTATCCAGGTAGCTCTTCCATTTAGCTTTGTCTCTTTATTCCAGTTAATCATAAAATAATACATAGGAAATAGAGTTCTATTCATGTTCATGGCTGTGCAGATGGGTCTGAGGCATATGCAATTGCGGTATATACTCTGAGATCAGTTGTAAGGATCTTTCCAATTGATTATTTTTTCTGCCATTAATTTACCCTATCCATTAGAACAGCCTCACTTACTTTAATGAGGGAGAAATCAGGGAGTTATCCATTCTGTTATATACTAGTGGTGTATTAAAGTATTAAGTGCATTCCAGAAGGTGAGCAGTGAATAAAACATGCTCCCAACATGTGGTTATGAAACTGCTCCATGAAAATGAAATGGACACAAACAGAACACTTGATTAATTTTTTTCCCCCCAGTAAATTGCCACTGTGATTCACTTCCAGCTAAAATTTGCAATCTGTGTTCTCAGGTGGCATTAATATTGGAGCCCTGCAGGAGAGCTGTGGTGGCTGGGGCTGCTTTGATTGCATTTTTAAGGAAAGTTGTTGGAGAGAGCAGGGAGCTTGATGTAAATGTGCTGGTAAATGAAATGCAGAGCTTTTAGGTTCTCTGTAGGTGGGTCAGGCCATTCACATTTACCCAAAATAATAGCGATGGAGTGCTCGGGAGAGGCACTTTGTTAACGTGGCACAATGGGGATCTTTGTGTGTCGCCGTTGCTTTGTATCAAATTTACTCTGTTGACAGATAAAAATCATCTTTTTGATACCTGTAGACTCCATAAACACTGGGTCAGATCTGTCAGGGAGTGGAGCTGTCTGAGTAATGGAGACTCTGGAGTTTGCTGGAAAGAAAAAAAACTTGCAGAGGGCCCAGCAGTCTCTCCCTGTGTTAAAGCTGCAGGATAAAATGAAATAAGTATTCCCTTTTACCATTGCTTCCCTGACATGAAACTCCTCTCAGCCTTTAAAGCTGTATTTTGTAGCCTTCAGGCTGATCTTACTGCTTTTTCCCTAATTGACTCAACTTGGAAAGGTCATTGCAGCCTGCTAGACTGTGTAATATTTAACTTAGCATCAAAAATGAGGATCTCGGGATTGGTGTCAAATGGATGCTGCTCCCCTCTGAATAGCACAGCCCATTCATAGTCATCCAAATATTCTAGTTGCTAATGCTAATGAATAACTTTCTGGCCTCTGCAGAGGGCAGGACTAACCACGAGAAGGTGAGATGAGAGTGGCATAAAGCAGGTATTGAGATGTGCAATCCACACCGTCTAAATCCAGCACATGGCTTTAATACCTGTTTTATTTATAGATTTATTTTTTTTTTTAAATTATAACTTCTAGCTCTTCACAATGCCTTAGCATAGCCAGCAGTCTTTTCTGATGCCAAGTTCAGTGATGACTAACACTATTTACAGGACTGTTTTGTAATCTCAGATCAGCCCACATTAACGGGAAGTTACGTTTTCCCGTCAGTCTTTCAAACGGTGCCTGCGAGTTGCTGAGGCCAGAGCCAGCCATCCAGGCTCTCCCGTTTGGAAAAAATGATGTCAGCTTTCAGAACAAGCTTTTTAAAAAGTCTAATAAAGTTAGGGAGGTCATTTGAAATTGAACTTCCTCCATTTTAAATTTTTTTTCTTTTTTGCATGAGGATCTTTCATTCCTCTGTTCTAAAAACTACCAACAAAACTAAGCACAGGAGGTATTGCATAAGCACCACCAAGCCATTTGCCTGATCTGCATTTCTCAGTGCATGAGATCAGCTCCAAATATCTGATCTGAGAAAGCTGCTGGTGCACAACTGCTGTAACTGATAGGAATTACCTCTGTGAGTCATCTCATAGGATGGTAAGTCTTTTTTTTTTCTTTTTTTTTTTTTTAAAAGTTCAAGTTTTTATGAGTGTTTTTATAAAGCTCGTTGCTGTTACTGTAAATCTCAGGGAAATCTGGCACAGAGTCTTTGTAATATGAATCAGTGTGTCCATATGCTTCCAAGTGACCTTGCAGTCTGGAAAAATACCATTTTATCCCTCTGTTGAAGAGAAAAAAAAAAGCAGAGTTGCTGTGGAAAAAGTTGACAGAGGGATATCACCAGGCAGATGACTCCTGGTGCCAGCTACAGCAGCTTTACTGCCCTGGGGTCATGATCTCAGGCACAGAGCATTTGCTGTGCAAGTGGGAAAGCTACATCAGGCCAGGAGTAAGGTTGTGGCTAATGCCTCAGCCAGCTCTGCCCTTCCACAGGCTGGAGCACTTCAGGGTCTGCTTTATCTTCAGAGGAGGAAAAAAATATATATATAAAGGAAAACGTTATTGTTGCTTGGTTGGGTCTTGCTTATTTTTGTTGGGTTTTGGTTTTAAACTTAACGAATCTCTGGTTAGCCCAAGCCCAGTGAGATGGGCTTGCACTGACAAGAAATTAGGGAATTTCTCGTCAGGGAATACCCCGGTACATTGGGTGGTGTGACTGCCAAAAGCTGCAGAGGTGGTGGGAGGGGAAGGCTGGGAGCCAGGAACATTGTGATGCTGCTCTTGAGCTTTGGGGCCTTTACCTTGTCTTGCAGCTCCAGACGAGGGCTCACAGATGCTGTTGGAACAGGAATGAAGTGTACACAGGATGGGAAGGGCATCTCCCAAATGCTTTGCAGGCTTGCTGAGCAAGAAGGGCTAAAATACTGCAGCCTCCTCACTCCTGGCAGCAGCTCTGGGTGTCTGCAGAGACTCTTGGCACGGGCACAGTGCTCTTAGCTGGCAAGAAACTTCCCGACGGGATGGACAGAAAATGCTGATTTTGACAAAATTGAAATGCTCTGTGGGGAATATGTGATTTTTCATCCTTTTTTTTGTGATGGAAAGCAGGCGACTTTCCCAGGTGACCCTGCCTGGTGTCACCTCCTGCATGGGGCTGAGCTGGGACCTGGGCACACAGGGAGCCCAGGCACTGCTCTCCCTGCTGAAATACCAAGGACGGGTCTTGATAGGGCAGAATGAGGGGAAGATTCAGTGGTTTTCCTCCTTAAATGAGAATTTGATGTGGGCTGTAAAAGTGGCATGTTTGTGTGTTTGGTTTGAAGCAAATAGTTCACAGGTTTAGCTGTGAAAGTACAGTAAATTCGAGGTCAAGTTAGATTTTTCCTATGAAAGAAGAAAAGTTATTTATTGAGTGAAGCAGTTAAATACCAGAGCAGTTGTGCTTTGTCTAATACCAGGGGAACTAACCCCCCCTCCCTCTCCTTATCCTCAGGTTCAGTGGCAAATATGAACATTTGTCAACAACTCCTCAGGACATCATGAGTTTGCTGGAATCTGGACCACAGAGCACTTGCAATAGCGCTTTCTAAATTTGAATTTAATTTAAATGAAAGAAAAATAGTCCTCTGGATCAATTGTAGTGATGGCTAGCAAAAGGAAATCCACAACGCCCTGCATGATACCAGTAAAAACGCTGGTGCTTCAGGAGACCGAACAGGATCCTGGAGAAGATGATCACGAAGGAACACAACCAGAGGCTCCTGCAGAAGGACCAGCAGCGAGTGATGCTGGGCCCAGCAACAGTAATAATGGAGCTTTGTCCAACGGGCACCGCGGCATTGCTGACGGTGACTCTTATATCTGCAAGCCTTGTGACTTTGGATCTCAAGACCTTCACCAGTTCTTTGGGCACTTGGACTCTGAGCACTCAGACTTTAGCAAAGACCCCGCGTTCGCGTGTGTCGGGTGCAGCTTCCTGGCCAACAGCCACGAAGGGCTCTCGCACCACAACGCGGAGTCACACGCCGGCGAGACCAGCTTTGTCTGGAGGCTGGTGAAGCAGGACAGCCGTACAACCGTGGAGCAAAGTCTCTGTGAGGCCGCCAGCAGCCACGACGTGCCGGGAGAGGTCCCTGAGGAAGGGGCAGATGGCCAGTCTGAAATTATCATTACCAAAACCCCGATCATGAAGATAATGAAGGGTAAACCCGAGGCCAAAAAAATCCACACGCTGAAGGAGAATGTGTCAAGTCAGTTGGGTGGTGAGTCAGAGGTGAAGGATGGAGAGCATTCATTCCCAAATGGGTCTGTGCCAGTCAGCCAGCCCACTGCAAGTTCAACAAAGTCGTCCCACATAGTGAATGGCTCCATCATAGGAAACGTGCCTGTTCTGCAGGCGGGTGTTGCACAACTTGTGTCGCTGCAGCAGCAGCCCCCATTGCATCAGCAGCTCCCTACATCCAAGTCCCTTCCCAAGGTGATGATCCCACTGAGCAGCATTCCCACATACAATGCCGCCATGGACTCCAACAGCTTCCTGAAAAACTCTTTCAACAAGTTCCCCTATCCCACCAAAGCTGAGCTCTGCTACTTGACCGTGGTGACCAAGTATCCAGAAGAGCAGCTGAAGATCTGGTTCACTGCCCAGAGGCTGAAGCAAGGCATCAGCTGGTCACCAGAGGAGATCGAAGATGCCAGGAAGAAGATGTTCAACACTGTTATTCAGTCTGTGCCACAACCCACCATTACAGTGTTGAACACGCCCCTGGTTGCAAATCCTGGGACTGTTCCCCATCTTATCCAGGCAACTTTACCAGGCCACGTGGTGGGGCAGCCAGAGGGGACAGGGGGGCTGCTGGTCACGCAGCCCATCATGGCAAACGGGTTGAAGGGCACCAGCTCCTCCTTCACCTTGGCAGTGACTTCTGTCCCCAAGCCACAGCCGGCGGCACAGCACAGCACCGTGAGCTCCAGCAACACGGCCGGGGTCAAGGTGGTCAACAGCGCCCAGTCCCTGCTCACCGCCTGCCCTGCCATCTCCTCGCAGACCTTCCTGGATCCCAACGTCTACAAAAACAAGAAGTCCCACGAGCAGCTCTCAGCCCTCAAAGGCAGCTTCTGCAGAAACCAGTTCCCTGGCCAGGCTGAAGTTGAGCGGCTTACAAAGATCACGGGCTTGTCCACCAAGGAGATCCGAAAATGGTTCAGCGACAGGAGGTACCACTACAGGAACGTGAGAGGCGGCCGGGCCGTCTTCCCTGGAGACAGTGCTCTTGATTCCCTGCCCGAAATCACCTTCGACGTCCCACCCAGAGGAGCAGAGCTGAGCCCTGCAGCAGCGGCGGCCACGCCGGCCCCTCACCACCCACCACGGCGGCAGTCGTGGCACCAGGCGCCCGACTTCACCCCAACCAAGTATAAGGAGCGAGCGCCGGAGCAGCTGAAGGCCCTGGAGAGCAGTTTTGCCCAAAATCCCCTTCCTGCCGAGGAAGAGGTGAACCGCCTGAGGGGGGAAACGAAGATGACACGGAGGGAGATCGACAGCTGGTTCTCGGAGAGGAGGAAGAAGAAGGTGGCGGAGGAGAATAAGAAAGTGGAGGAGGTGGCTCAACAGGAGGAGGAGGAGGCAGAGAACGGCGGCGGGGAAGGGGAAGACTCCTCGGATGAGCAGAGGGCCACGAGTGAAAACGGCTCAGTCGACGCCTCTGGCAGCAACCCGAACTCGGCGGAGCGGAAGGTGAGTCCCATCAAAATCAACCTGAAAAACCTGCGAGTGACCGAGTCCAACGGCAAAAACGAGGTACCGGGGACCGGCGCAAATGAAAAGGGGGACGGCAGCTCCAGCCGGCCGCCCACCCCTCCCAAAACCAAACTGAACTTCAAAAAAACGGCCCAGCAGCGGCATCTGCTGAAGCAAATGTTCGTGCAGACCCAGCGCCCCACGAACCAGGAGTATGATGCCATCGTGTCCCAGACGGGCCTGCCGCGGGCCGAGGTCATTCGCTGGTTCGGGGACAGCCGCTATGGCTACAAGAACGGGCAGCTGAAGTGGTATGAGAACTACCGGCGGGGGGTCTTCCCCCCGGGGCTGGTGGAGGTCAGCCCCGGCGGCCGGGAGGTGCTCGAGGACTACTACGAGAAGCACAAGGGGCTGCGGGAGGAGGACGTGCCCGGCCTCTGCGAGCGCGCCCGCCTCGGCGCCCAGCAGCTCAAGGTGTGGTTTGCGGTGAAGGCGGAGGAGGAGGGCAGGGGCTCCGGCCCCGAGGCGGCCGGCAGCCGGAAAGGGCCGTGCGAAGCCGGCGCGGAGGCGTCGGAGAGCAGCGAGGCGTGGGAGCCGGGCGGCCAGCAGGGCAGCGCCGGGACCCCCGACGCCCCCGGCCCGCCGCCCGCCACAGGGCTGGGTAAGGCCCCTGCCTCGGCGTGGGAGGGCTGGGGTGGCTCGGGCGCTGGGCCTCTCCTGCTGCGGAAGCAGGCTCAGCGAAGGGCTTAGGGTTTGAGGTTTAACCGAGGAAGTGGTGAGGAGCTGTCTCTGAAGGAAAGGCGTAAAGGGAGAGGAGGGGTGTGGAGGGTCTGGCGGGATGACACGAGTGCCACTGCCTGCCTGCCCTTTCCTGCCTTGGTCATTGGGTGCTGGCATCACTCAGAAGCCAAATCCTGGCTTTATTTCAAGCTGGAGTAAAACTTTAGGAGCGTCTGGTCATTTTACCTTCCCTGTGAGAAAATGGCCCATGGATTTATTTATTTATTTGGGAAGAAAGTAGGGGGCTGCTTGTCCTGTGCCTCTGGTTCCTTCCATGTCCCAGCCTGACCTCCAGCAGCAGACACACTCCTACCTGCCTTTCTCTCTCCTGCTGCGTGCTTTCCAGATGTGAGCATCCTTGTTTGGCATGGAGAAAGGCTCCAGTGGTGAAGGTGGAGGCTGCAAAGGCAGTAGGGGACATGGAGTCTCCAGAACTCACTTTTGGAAGGCATATGTCTGTGTGTGTGGTGGAGAGGAGAGGTGCTTTCCAAGCCCTTTGTGAGCTTTCCTGCAGTGCAGCCGGGGGCTATTTCCTGTCTGCTAGGGTTCCCTCCAGACGGCGATGGCCGAGTGCTGGCCCTGTCCCACGGTGGTCCACGCACTCAGCTCCTTGCTGGCCAGCTGGGATCTTCTCCAGTCCAGTTGCCTTGCTTTGCAGCTTCCCACACACCTCTGCCATGGCTGCAGGCCTTAAAAATTAATTATAAAAATCGAGTAAAATTCATTGATTCACTTCCCATCTACTTTGGAGAAGGTGGAGCATGGGTTTGGATAGGTCCTGCCTTTGCTGCACATCCTGTGTGTTTTGCAGGGGAATGGTGGGTTTGGGGACTGGAGGAGGGCCAGCTTTTGTGCTGGGAAGGGGGCTGTGCCCCTGCTAGTGCCCTCTGAGTATGGCTTTCTGCCAGCCAGAGCAAGGGGGTCCTATCAATCCTCATGGCACAGAGGCGGGAGGTGCTTAGCAAAGGCGCATCCCTCCTTAGGACTGCAAAGCCAACTCCACTCCCTCAAGGATTTTGGGTTTCCCGGCCCCTCTGTTGCTGAATGATAGCTGACTCTATCAAGGCTCCTGATCTTGCCTGTGCTGGGGCACTCCTGCATCTCCTCCTCCCCACCCAGCACCCCACCTGGAGCAAGGCCAGGAGCATCTCTGACACCTCTGTTCTTTTTCAGAAACAGACTGAA
The DNA here is from genome assembly GCA_013390105.1 of Tichodroma muraria. NCBI lineage: Eukaryota > Metazoa > Chordata > Aves > Passeriformes > Sittidae > Tichodroma > Tichodroma muraria. Next base: position 124,662 of record WAAG01026883.1, on the reverse strand, counting down.
CTGAAACCACCAGCCCCGGAGGATCCGCTCGTACCCCCGAGAAGAAATTTGTGATCTTTAAGAAACCCACGGGCCGGCCTGATCCAAGCCTGAGGAGCAGGACGTGGTGATGAAGCACTGCCATACATGAGACCTTTGAGCACAGCACAGGGGACAGCACGTGCACAAATTGGGCACTCGGTGCTGAGCTCTCAGCAGCCCAGCCGAGGAGACGGCTGGGAGCTGGCGGAGGCGGGGGCTCAGCCCCCACCCAGGAAATAGGATGCTCCTGTTTGCTTTCCAGTGACAGACTTTCAGATTTCATATTCATATACCGATGCCTACAGCTGCCTATACAAGCATAACAAATCTCAGACATTGTGTAAACAAGGTCATTGCTTAGATATGGACTATCATGGCATAGTACTTGTTTCTTTTTTTTTTTTTTTTTATCTGTCCGTTAAGGTGTTTGTTCTCTAAAGGTTGTCATGGCTGCATATATCCTCTCTGCCTTTTCTGGTCCTTAAGCCCTGGCAGTGAAGGGCTTTGTTGGCACACAGGTGTGAGTGTATTAGCAAAGGGAAGGGATTTGAGAATAAAACTGCCAGTCTCGAATTTGAGTGAGATTCTGATCCCTCCAGGTGAGGTTAGAGTGAGCATTGCATACTCTCTGATAAGCAGCAGGCTCCCAGACCTGGGCAGCACAGGAGATGGAGTCTGGTGTCATTTGTCCCTTGCTGGCTAGAGCACTTCCCCCTGTGCTCCTGGAGACTGACTGTAACAGGCTGTTAAGTCTCCAAGTCTCTCTTTAATATTTGAGAACTAGCACATAATAATTTTTGCATCCTGACCTGGAATCCTTTTGTTTGGAGAGAACAGTCTGTTCTTCAGAGAACAAATGCAGAGTCACAGCGTGGCTGTGAGTGGTTCAAGTCATTGTTGTCTCCAAGGCAGTGCCTCTGCTGCCATTGGGAAGTTTCCTTCTTGCAGCTCTACATGGCAGATCCTCCTGCAGCACTGCTGGTGATTTCAAATGTTTGTTCCAGTCCTTTTTGTTTTTCTTTTCTCCTTTTTCCCCCCTTTTTTTTCCCCAGGCCATGTGCAATAGTTCTGGCAAAGGAGCAAAATAAATTTCCTAGTTACGCGCCTGGTACCTGTACATTTTTAATTTGTGTTGTCATGAGTGGTTGCTGTGTGATGCAACTGCTTGAACATTTTTACTTTAAATATTCTTTTCTAATAGAAAACAAAGTCTAGAAGGGAAACTCTTGAGCTGAATAGTCCAGCCAAATGCTGTGTCAGATCATTCTGTCACAAACTAATCAAATCCCAACTCCAAATTGATTCCATGTTTTGCCTTCACTTTTGCTCTTGGAAGGCTATTCGAGAAATTGACTGCCTTTGAGTGGTTATAAACTGTATTTAAATTTCTAGTTTGAATTAATTCGTGGCTGGTTCATTCCTGGTTTGTTTTAGAGCCAACATTGTCCTTTAACTTAAATAGTTTTTGGTGTTTATCTGCTGATGTATTTATGGAGAGTAGTCATAGCTCTTTATTTTTTGCCAAGCCAACTCAGCCAAGCGTTTTCAGTAGAAGGTTTTTATTTAGTGAGAGCTTTTTAATGTGGGAGACTTTATTGTTGGTGGTAAATGATATTTATTAGGAGGGTGGGTAGCAAACCCCAGAGGATGGGATCCAGAGATTTACAAAAAATGTGGTTTAAAAACAAAAAAGCTCTTTCAGAACCTCTTCCAGAGATGGTGTTTGATTTCTACCTTTAATTGCCCTTGCTTTTGCAATTCTTTCTTCACCCCCCTCTTCAAGAGGCCGCCTTGCTCAGCTGCTGGAAGGGGCTGTGGCTGCTCAGTGCTTTGGCAGGGGCTTCCCCTTGCCTGGTGGGATGCGCTGTGTGCTTGTGCCTGAGCTCACAGGGATTCCCTGGCACAGTGTGAGACCGTGGCCAGGTGTGACCATCTGCTCCAGATGGAGGTGACCTGCACCCCACAGAGTGATGCCTGGGAAGTGGTCACCTGCACTGGGCATGCCATAGCCAGACCATCCATCCCACCATGCTGTGAGCAGGGGTGGCACTGACCTGGAGCAGCCTCTGTGGCACCAGGCTCCCTAAATTTGCCTTTGGAAGCACTGTTGATGGTCATGACACAGTTGGAGGCATGACCAGCAGCCATCCCACCTTGGCTGGTGACGGCTCAGCTGGTGGCATCTCCCTGGCTCTCTTTGGGGACCAGGGGCAGCTGCCCCGTGGTGACAGCCCCAGGGGTTCACCCCCTGGGTGCAGTCCTGTGCACCCCAAAATATCAGAGAGGGTGGGAGAATCTGGGTGGTTCTAGAGCTGAAGGCAGATCTGGGAGTTGTGCAGCCTGAGGATATGGATGTATGTACAGTGTCACCTTCAGAGAACAAATACAGGTAGGTCAATTTACTCTGTAGTGTCTATGTACATGCAGGTTTATTTAACTACACATATATACTGTTCAAATATGCCATTGATTCTTTATTGCATTAAGATGTACATTAAAAATGTACACTTTTACTAACTACTTGCTATATAAATACGTTGGAAGTGTAGTTTGCCCATTCAAGGTGATTTTCTGTGGGATTTTTGGTGTACACTTAAGGGCCTATGGCTGATTGGAAGAGTGATCCCCACTCCATCTACAGGAATGCTTAAGGACTATGGTATGAACTGGTCCCTTCAAACCATGTTTTGATGCACTAGCTGAAATATTTTGCACTTGGATTGTATTCAGCCGGTTTTCCAGAAAAATTGAAAAGAAGTCTTGTGAGCTAGAGGGAGAATTTCCCGGTGTACACGGAAAAACCAGCCTTGAGGGTTGGAAGCTGCTGAGGTTTTTGAGCTTTGTCTCCATGCATTCATACAAGCACAGCAGGAGTTTTCTTTCTTTTGGGTCGGAGGAATTTTAAAAAGCGGTTCCATGCAGACTCCCCTCGGACACGGCGATGGGGCTGGCAGATGCCTTTGCGTGGGGAGGGTAGATTTAGAGACAAAAAAGAAATCAAAAAATGATCGAGTTCCCTTTCTAACTCCCACATTCCTTGTTATCTGCATTTTTTAGTTGACTTGAAATCTCCATAAAAGCATAAGCTGAGGATTTTTGAGGGTTTAGTTCTGTGGTCTTCTGTTTCTCTGCTGAGGAGGAGGAACAGGTGCCATCTCCAAACAGACTAGGGTTTTGGTGCAGGACATTGGAAAAGTGTTTGCATCCGAAACTGAAAAGAAAAATTGAGGTGGCTTGGCAGTCCCGTAACAGCAGCTCTTGTGGTGTTAAGAGGAAGTGTCACCACAATTCTTCACAGTGTGTGAATATTTATCATCATCTAATCAAAGATGACTGTCTTGACTTGAAAGGGGTGTAAGATCAAGGTGATGTAGGCCAGCATCAGTAAGGAAGGGAAATTTAATTCTCCACCTCCATCCGCTATGCCTGAGCTTAGGCTGGCAGGCACAGCAGAAACCATCAATTTTAATCCATGTGAATCTTGTTACTTATGTCTCCGAGGCTGCTTAGATTAAGGGCACAATCCAATTGCTTAATAACCCGAAACCCTGATTTGTGCTGGCCCTGGCTTGCTCATGGAAAGGGCTGCTGGATCTCCTGGTGCAAGGAACTGAGTTTCTTTATTCATCGATGTCAGCAGCCCCTGCCATGAGATTTCTAGACATTGTTCCGTGTTTCATTTGGGTACCTTATTTTTCAGCTCTGTAATTAGCATCCTTGAAAATTTTGTTTTGTTCTTTTTTTAGCAGAACACTAAGCAAACCATGATCTACAGGCCCCTATCTCCACTTGCCTGAAAGCTGAGTGATGCTGCACATCAGGCCTGCAGCGTGGTGGGAGGATGGGCACAAGTGCTTGCAGGTACTTAGTGTGATTTCATGTCCCCTCCCTGAGTTGGTCACCAGGAGAAGCCACCAGCAAAAGCAGTAGCTGCTGGCAGAGAACCACTGTAGTCCTTAACCCGGTTAGAGGATGCTCACACAGGAGCTGGAAGATACCTGCTGGGTTAATTTTTGTTACATGTCCCCTGACAGTTCAAGAGAAGGAAACTGTAGTAGGCTGGTTTTTCACTTAGGGTTTTGGGTATTTTATGTTTTTTTAATTGGAAAACAACAGATTTTGGTCACCTGCAGAAGTGTTGTATTGTTTTCTCTGCAGCTCCTCTCTTACAGATATAACAGAGGCAACCTGATCAGAAGCTGGTTCATTGGGAATCAGAAGAAAACGATGATTTTCATCACTTGGGCACAAATTACAAAGTGAATGTGATGCTGCACATTCCCATCAGGGTAACAGTATTTAAAATGCTTGTAGACTTCTTCCCTCTGTTGCCCAGATAATTTTGACTTCGCTCTCTTCAAATCAGTCAAGGTCCTGATGTGGTTCAGCTCACCTGTAAATCTCTGGTGTCACTTCTCAGCTGATCCCAGAACCAACAGGGTAAGATTAGGCAACACAACACATGGAGGAGAACGAGGCATTTGGTAGCTATCCCTGTTCTTTTTATTGGGAAATTTAGTTTCTGCTCTTTTACTGGCAGTGGTGTATGCTAGGAATGTTGGATTGGCATCACAAAACTTTAAAGCAGAGCAAGGGAGCTCTGTTATGGAAGCAGTGAATTTTTTTTTTTTTTTTTTTAATTTTGGGTTTT